>PVJH01033065.1:0-21973 GCA_004026705.1 Nesogale talazaci
CACAATTCCAATGAGTGTCGTGTGGTGTCATAAAAATCTGCTTCAACATCCAGCAAAGAAAGAAAATTACAGGCTGAAATTCAACAACATCCAAGGTTTCAGTGGAAAGATTTAAATTACTATGAATCACTCAGAAAACATTCTTAAAACTTCAATAAAACTGACTACCGAAAATGTTTTATATTCACTTTGAAAAAAGCAAGGAAAATACACTGACGATACTTAAAAAGATTTACATTTGGACATGAATAGCTGAAGAAAATAAGTGTGTGAGACGATCCCAAAAGAATTCCATTTAACCTTTTGTGCTTGAAGTTTTTCTGGGGGATGGATGCATCATGACTAGATGTTCTTTCCAATCCAAGATTTGTGATAATGTGGGCTTCTACATTCTTTCCCAGTTTACTTTTTCACTCACTCATTCATTCTTAGATTTGGGTGATGTATCCATTATCTTAAGGACCTCTAAATTCAAACTGCATTTTTCATTTTTTCTCAAGAAATGAAAGCAAAAATAAGAAAAAATGACCTGTGTAAAGAGAAATTCCTACTTCTTAAATAACAGCACCTTTCTTAAAACTGTACCATGCACTCACATGCGCAAACCTATAAACTAAATAAAAACCTTGGCATGCTCTCAGGTAGATGCCTGATAGTGTCAAGCAAACATCTAAATATGTGCAAGAGGGAAAAGCTCAGTTTGTCAGCTCAAACCATTGTCTTTTATCCTTAACCCAATCCAAAACACCCACTGTAAGAGAAGCTCCGTAAATAACTTCATTGAAATACAAGACATTAGAATTCTGAGACTGTGATATTAGAGTTTAAAGTCAAAGTCATTTCCACAATGAGAGAAACTTTCATCATGCTGTACTTTTTGGTTTACTACAAGCATTCCTGTACATAATGGGTACCAACACAACGAGACTTTGTAGAAGAAAGAAAAGATAAAGGCAGGAAGGAACAGTGATTACAATATTTCAGCTTCACTTCCATTCATTCTCATTTTTTCTGCATGTTAACTAACAGCTCCAGCAATTTCTAGGATTTTTTTTACCCTGCTCCTGCTGCTGCTTCTCCTCTCCCATTTAAGGCTATTAGGAGGTTCCAAAGTTCTAAGGCCGAAATAAATGAAAACTCCAAACAAACCGTGGCTTGCAGTTATTTGAGTGCTCCGGAGACAAACACCTAGAGAAAGATTTTAAAAGGTGAGATATGACCTCTCTATGATGGATCCTTCAGAAATGCAACTAGCTCAAATGCTACGCAGGAACATCTCATAAATATAACATGAATTACTCTGATAATACTAAATTGCCTCCACCATCTGTGCACAAACAGCTATTTTCTTTTTACGAGTGGTGGGGGGAGTGGGGGGGAGCCAATGTGTGAAGTGTGATAAATCAGAATACTGGCACGAAAAGGCCATGCAAATAAAATTGCTGATGCACAAGAAACACGCACACCAAGAGACATCTGGTTAAAAAAAACAAAAACAACTTAAAGTGGAAAGAGTTTGAGAAACCATGTTGTTAAGAGGGACACTCATCTTGATAGGCCTAAATTTAGACTTACCAGCTGTGTTTTGGTTTACAAATCCTTCCAATCTGCCTGCTTATAATAATAATAAAAACAAATGAAAAAGGCCTTCTGTGGAACATAGTTGAAAAAGTGGTGTTGGTGGTGGCGGGGGAGGGGGTTGGCCCTGCTGTGTCCTATAAAGGGGTCTACAACACTTAATCTTATTTGATATTATAATCTCTGCCTTTTTATTTTTTAAAAAAGTGGTTCATTTAAAAAAAGTCTCTGTTGTCAGGTACAGCTAAATTTAATAGAAGTTCAAACAATACCAGTTGTATGGTTGTATGAACTTGGTCAAATTATCTTTTGTTCTGAGATTAAGTTTTCTCATTTGTAATCTCTCGAGGAGGTCATTATCTCACCTGGAACACAAGGATTATAACTCAAACTCACTGATGATGAATAGAGTCCAATTTACAGCAACCCTATACAAAGATGTCACAAAGAAAATGATTACACATCCACATTGGCTACTTGATATGGACCACAGAGTATACTTACAGGTCTAAATGCATTTTCTTACCAAAGTCTTCCGATTCACATAGAAAGACTGTTTCATGTGCTGTTTCTTCCCCCCTCTTTAACCAGAGAGCAATGACTTCTTAACTTCTGGTAGGCTATGCTACTGATCCCTGGGTATTATCACTAAATTCACTTTAGAGGATTCATAAAAGATTAATCTTATATACCAAAAGAAGTTATAAAAGGATCAATACAGGATATCAATTTCAAAAGTCTTAAAGAATTTAATATACATTAATTCTTACACCACACTGCTTAGAGATAAAGATGTCCAGCAAATTTGTAACGAAAAGCATGCAAACAACGAAGAAAAAATTAAGGTCATCACTTTCTTGTAAGGAAAAGAAAAAGGACACTATCCCAGGAAGGGGCACACAGTGAAGGGATGTAAAAGCTTTGTGATAGAAATAAATTCTTAATTTGGGTTGTGCATACATGGATGCAAATCTTATTATTCTAATCCCAGCAGTATGCAGACTTTCTATAATAGGTCAAAAGTAAAAGAGTTTGGTATTTATGAGCGAACTACTCCAAGCTGTCATTACAGGTCAGTCCTCTCCGAAAATTCCAAACACCTTGCCGTGAGTCCATTTGCACTGATAGCAACCTGCAAGGCAGAGCAGAGCGGACTGCTCCTGTGAGTTCCCCAGACTGTAACTCTGTGGCAGTCATCTCATTGGGAGTCAATGTGAGGATTAAGCGTGGAGGGGCAGAGTCTAGACTGTCAATCTGGAAATAGCCAATGAAACCTCTGTGTGGGCATGGCCTTCTCCTGAGAATTCTGGGAAATGTGGTATATCCTTCTTGGAGGCAGGAGACACGCTACTCTCCCTGGAACATTGCAGCTGACAAGACACATGGCAGCACACTGAGCCCTGGAAACTGAAGCACCCATGGGGAGACCCCTGCCAGTACTGAGATGCTTCTACCACCAGTAGATACACAAGACTCTACACCCACTGGCTTGTGATTGTCCTGGTGTCCCTGCAAATTCTTTGTGAGTCAGAGGAGGACTTATAGATTGGTATTGGACAGATGGGCTAATGTCAGACTTATGACCTTGGAATGGGCTGGGATGTCTTCTTGATTTAAAGTTGCTCTTGTATATAAAGCTCTTTCTTAGACACATGAGCGTCTATGGATTTGTTTCTCTAATCTACCTACACTAACACAAACTCTGAAAAGAAGGCCGCTTTGTCTTTCTCTCACACATTGGCTCGCACTTTCTATATGCTGATTTCACCGTTAGCAGCCCAATAAATAACACACTACACCACGATCCCTAATATCAGCAATATACAATTCAGATTGTATAGAATGGCTTGAAAATTACTCTACACACTTGAGTATAAGCCGACCCAAATATCAGTTGAGGCACCTAATTTTATCCAAAAAAAACTGCGTTAGAAACGTGCTGAAGGGGCTGAGCCCTGGTGGCGTAGTGGTAGTGCATGGGACTGCGGTCCATTGGAACGGAAGTTCAATTCCAGCAGCAGATCCATAGAAGCAAAGGCTGGGCCTCCTACTCCCACCACCAGAGGGCAGTAAGCCCCACCCCCCCCAAAAAAAAACGTGCTGAAAAACTCAGCTTATACATGAGTATATACAGTGGGTGACCTACATTTGGCTCACTGGTCATGGTATGCCTTGTTTCATCATAGAGATGTTGTAGAAATAGTTGTAAAATACAGACACAATGCAAAGACATACGTATGTTCTGCTGTCTGTTGTATGCATGAAATCACCCTACAATAAAAAGCGGCAAAGTGGTCATGTGTTGGGTTGCTAACCACCAGACAGTAGTTCAAAACACCAGCCGCTCCAAAAGAGAAAGCCTAGGCTTTCTACTCCTGTAAAGAGTGACAGCTTGGATCCACAGAGGCGGTTCGACCTGTCCCACAGGGTTGTTCTGGGTCATAAGAGACCCACTGGAAGTAAGTTTGGGAGTTTAACTCAAATAAGGGCTCATTTAAAATCCTCGTTCATTTCCTTTTCAGCTCTTTTGCGTCGTCATTTCTTCCCTTTGCTTTAGTTGCTCTATCACAAAGAGCAAGATTCTGAATAAAAGAGCTAAACAGAACATTTTAAAGGTCACCAAGAAAAAGGAAGTTGGAGTATTAAATGAAATGTGCAAAGACCTAGAGCTAGAAATCTAAAAAAGCAGCAGCTCAACATCTCTCAACCTGAAAGAACTGACCATAAAACTCAGGCCTCGAGTTGAAACACTGAAAGATTCTCTGAGCAAAATACCGAACGAAGGAGAAAGCATCAAAAGAAGATGGGAGGGATACACAAGTCGCTGTCCCAAAAGGAACTGGTTGACAGTCAACCATTTCACGAAGTAGCATAGGATCAAGAACCAGGAAAAGTGAAGGAAGAAGTTCAAGCTGCACTACAGGCCTTATCAACAAACTGTGCACCAAGAGGTGACGGAATACCAATTAAAATGTTTCAACAGCTGAGGAAGCATCGGAAGCACTCACTAGCCAATGCCAAGAAATTTGGAAATCAGCTACCAGCTAAGTGACAGGAAGAGATCCATATCTATATTCACCCCCAAAAAAAAGTGACCTAACAGAGTGTAGAAGTTATTGAACAATTTCATGAATGCCACATGTAAGTAAAGTTTTCTTTTGAAGATCAATCAGTAATAGTTGCAGCAGTACATTGACAGGCAGCTGCAAGAAACACAAACTGGATTCAGAAGAGAATGTGGAACAAGGGATATCACTGCTGATGTCAGATGGATCTTTGTTGAAAGCAGAGAATACTATAACAAGATTTAGTTTTGTTTTACTGACTATGCAAGGCATTTGAATCTCAAAATAATTAAATACTATGGCTAGCCTTCAGAAGAAGGGGATTCCTGAACACTTAATTATGCCCATTCAGAACTTGTACACAGATAGAGAGTCCTTTGAGCAGAACAAGGGAATATTGCATGGTATAAAGTCAAGAAAGTTGCATGTCAGGGTTGTATCCTTTTACCATACTTATCAATTCAGTTCCTGCAGATTCGCTTTTTAGTAGTGCCTTCTATGAAGCTTGAATCTCTTTTAGTATTATTGGTTCTTGATCTTAAAATGGTTGAATGTCAATAATTTCTTGTTAGTACAAGGACTGTGTATTTCTTCCAGCATCTTTTTTTTCCCCAATGATTTTATTGGGGACTCTTACAGATCTTATAACATTCAATACATCATTTGTATCAACCATATTTGTACACATGTTGCCATATTCATTTCCAAATATTTCCTACTTGAACCCTTGGCAGAAGCTTCTCTTTCCCCCTCCCATTTTTTTAAGTGAATCATTTTATTGGGGGCTCATACAACTCCCATCATGATTCATACATACATCAATTGTATACAGACCACATGTGGAGGTCATGTGCTTACGTAAATTTCATGATTGAGATGTAGGGGTGGAGGCTAGCCTGTTAATCTGGAGATAGCCACTGAAAAGCCAATGAGGCCTCTATGTGGGCATGGCTTTCTCCTGAGACTTCTGGGAAATCTCGCGATATTTCCCACGTGGCGATGAGAAGCTATCTCCCCAGTTGTTGGCAGTTAGTCTCAGAGATAACGAACTATAGACAAGACAAGATGGCAGCATCCCAAGAGCTGGAGGAGCCGGAGAAGCCATGTGTCCTTATCCTGATGGAACCAGACCTCTGAAGGTGGAGAAGCCATATGGAGACTCCTGCCAGTTCTGAGTTGCTTCTGCCACCGCTGGATGCTGTTGATGGACCCTGAGCCCTGGAAGCGAGGAGCCATGGGGAGAGGCCTGCCGGCGTCAGAACTCTGCACCCACTGGCCTGTGATCTTATGTGTCGGAAGGAGACTTAATAGACTGATATCGGGCATATGGGCTAATATCAGACTTATGACTTTAACTGGGCTGGGTTGGGATGTTTTGTCAATGTCCTATTCCTCTTGTATATAAAGCGTACTCTTATATCCATATGTGTGTCTATGAGTTTGTCTCTCAAGCCTACCTGGACAGACACATCACATTTGCACACTTGTTGCCATCATCACTCTCAAAACATTCTCCTTCCACTTAGGCCCCCACCAGCTCCCCATATTTCCCTTCCTCCCTCATGAACCCTTAATAATTTATAAATTGTTATTACTTTTTCATATCGTACACTGTCCAATGTGTCCCTTCACTTAATCCCCTGTTGTCTGTGCCCCAGAGAGGAGGTTATATGTAGATCCCTGAAATTGGTTCCTCCTTTCTATCATTCAGTATTGTGCCCATGGAATCTTTAAATGTTGTAATGTGAGACTTCAATGTATTCACAGCAGGTTCAAGCTGAGGAGATAATCAGAAAAGCTGAGCTCGATGAAGAATATGACCCCAGGATTCGATCAAGGCTTATTAACAACCTGAGCTATGCAGAGGACACAGCCTTGCTTGCTGAAGCAATGGGAAGCACTTGCTGAGGAAGATCGTGAGTATCAGCTTTCAGAACAGATTGCAACTCCATATGAAGAAATCCATAATTCTCACAACTCACCCAATAGATACCATGATTAATGGAGGTAAGCTTAAATGTGTCAAGAATCTCATTTTACTTGCAACAACCACCAATGACCACAGAAGCAGGAGTAAAGAAAGCAAACAACAGAATGTGTTGCGTAAACCTGCCCCTCAGACCTCTTTAAAGTGTTGGGAAGCAAGGCTGTCACAGTAGAACAAAGGTGCGCCTGACCAAAGCATGACCGCTTCAATCTCCTCGAGTGCGCGAAGAAGAGAGGCAGAAGAATTGAAGAATTGATGCAATTGTATGACGGTGCTGGCAAAGGATCCTGAAAGTTCCAGAAAACAAACAAACAAACAAACGAATTTGCCTTGGAGAAAGTACAACTGGAATGTCCTTCGTTCGAAAGCAAAGATGGCAAGCCTTCATTGCGTGTACTTGGGATATGTTATCAGAAGAGACCAGCTCCTGGCAGAGGCAGTGAATTATTTAATGTGGCTCTTCTAGGCACAGTTCCCACCTCTCACAAAATTTATTCTGCATGGGTTTAGTAAGAAAATACAGGAAAGAGAGTGCTAAGATCCACCCGTGAGTAACTGAGAACTGTAGTCCCTGAAAAGCCCTCCTGCTGTGTATACAAGGAGGCCTCTGAGAAGCGAGCGGGAGGAGGGATGGGTCTCATTACCAGCAAGCAAGAGCCAAGCATGGAGCACATCATCTGACCCAAGATCCCTGCTGGGTCCGGAAGACAAGCATAGCCTCCGAGGAAGGAGCCACAGAACAGGAAGCCAGAGCAGGGGACAGGGTGATGGAATCCCTAGCCCCAAAGTGCAGGAGGCTGGCTTGCAGCCCGCGTGCGGTGTCTCAGCGCTGAATTCAGGAAGTTGGGTTTGCTGACCCAGAGAACTGGAGCTGAGTGCCTCTGGGCACTGAGTGCCAACAAGAGTGGTGTGCTTACTAGAGAGGGGCACTTAGTGCAGGGAGCTGGATTTGTCACCCTTGGACTCTGAGCTGAATGCTTTCAGAGTTGAGGTGTACAATAGAGGGTAGGCTCTTTGGGCATTTCTTAGCAGACCTGAAAGATCTGTAACATATCCTGATACACAACTCGAACCTGAGCATTTCTCACTGGCATCACAACTCAACATCCCTAAGAAACCCTTTGATCATGAGTTTTGTCAGTGAGTTCCGCATACCCCTGCAATGGATATTAGAACTTAGATAGAGGAAATGGAGAACATTAAGACAACACCAGCATAATGCTTGGTAAAGCAGAAATGCACTACCGCTCTAGCAACCCTAGAGGACCAAACGGAACTGCCCCCGGTGGGATTCCAAGACTGTAACTCTCTACAGGAATACCAAACTTCATCTTTCTCCAAAGGAGCAGCTGGTGGTTTTCAACAACTGACCTTTCAGTTGACGGCCCAACGTGCAACCATTATGCCACCTGGGCTCTGTGCTCAAGTAGAATGGTAGCAAATAAGATGGACTCGATGAGAAGGGCCGACATGAGGGCTACAACCACGGGCTCAAAGAGAGTAACGAGTGTGAAGAAGGTGCAAGACTGAGCAGTGCTTTGGGGCCTGCATGAATCAGAACTAACTTACCGAACAACAACAATCTACCTTTCAGTTTTATAATGAAATTTAGTAGAAATAAAAATAAAAAGCTTCTCTTCTTAAAAAGCCCTGGCCACACTGTGTGAGGCGCCAGGCTGCTAACTGCAGACCCAGCTGCAGCTCCAACGAAGGGAGACGGATGAGGCCGCGTGTCCTCATGGTCGAAAAGGGCTTCATTGGAAAACCTCCACAGCACAGCACAACTAGAAGTCGAGCTGACACAATCCTAGTGGATTTGGGTTTTCCTGACCATTGCTAGAGGGGCAGAAGGGAGAGTTTATATTTTTTGCACGTGCCTTTTTGTCAGGGGGGTACTTTTTCCTCAGAGCCACTGCCCACCCACCCAGAGGCTCAGTAATGAATTTTTACTCAATGTTTTAAACACCTCAGTAAAGATTACGACATTTCAAGCTCAGACAACTACAGAACAACTAAGATGTCAACAATGCAAGATAGACAAGACTCCTTCATTTGTGAAGTGTGTCCTCCATGAAAGACACTGGCGTGGGCCGTGCAATCCTCAGCAATATGAGGGAGCTGCACAGTTTATGGCAGTCATCTTCTATCTTTTAATTCCATTTTTCTACAAATCTTCTGAAGGCCTTTTTGTATGTAATATTAGTAGATGCTAAAGGTATTTAAAGTCATACACACGAATGCCATAAATGACAATGCAAACCGAACCAAACCCAGAATCACTGGGTTGAAATGATAAAAGCCTTCTAAAATTTTCTTAATGCAGGTTCAGTAGTGGATATAGATGACACGGAAGACCGGACAGCTAACCAGTGATGACTAAAAGTAAAACAAGCCAGAAAAAGTGATGACAGTAGCTAGAACTTCTCAAGAGATCAAATTTATATCTTCTGTACAGACAGCACTGCGGGCTATATTTTGGAATTTAATCAAGAATGCCAGCACAGGGCTGAGCCCCAGTGGCGTAGTGGTTGTGCGCGGGACTGCGACCCACTGGGAAGGAGGTTCAATTCCAGCAGTGGAGCTGGGCCTCTTACTCCCACCACCAAGAGCAGTGATACCCCCCCCCCAAAAAAAAAAAAAGAATGCCAGCACAGGAGGAAGGAGAATCAAACTCAACATTAGCCTCAACATTAGGTTAGACCTACTTCCATCCTCCGGGTTCATCAATGGTGACACCAGCCACCCCTCCCACAGCACAATGTCCATCTCTTCAGGGCTGGATAATGTGCCGCCATGGCCACACAGGGCTGATTATGGGGTTCGTTCTGTCAGTCACTGCCATGCAGTCAAGTCTGACTCATGCAACCCTAGAGGGTAACTGCCCTTGTGAGCCTCTATGCCTGTAACTCTTTGCAGAACTAGAAAAACCTCACCTTTCTCCTGAAAAAGTGCTGGTGCTCTCAAACTGCTAAGCCTTGACGTGAGCTGCCTACCCCATAACCATGCTCCGAGACTGTGAATCTTTGCAGGAGCAAGAACCTCGTATTTCTCCTGGGAGGTACCAGTACCTTGGAACTCCAGCCCTTGTCACTAGGTTTCCTTTAAGTAGAGAAATGAAGAGGTGATAGTTCAGGTTCAGAAATGTCAGGATACATTTCTTCTGGAGGGAACCAGATCTTCTAAGCCATGCCTCCAGCATGTCTTTCTCTAAGCTGCAGCCTCTCAGTCACACATCCCCTTGGTCTCCGCCCTGCTTGGGTGTTACAAAGTTCCTTTGAAAGGTTGCCAAGAAATTCCCAAAGGGTACTCCATTCTGCCAAAAGCGTCAGTCCAGAAGCCCTCAAAGATATTGCCTGTCCCTCTGTTGTTCAGCAAACCTAGCTCTCCAGACTGGCTGCCTAGAAGCAAGCACCCCACTGCACAAAGAAGCCTCTAGCATGAAGGCAGCTTTACTGACTCCACATGTCAGCAAGCCCAAGGCTCTATCTCACACTCTGGCTCTGGGTTCTGCCACTGCTGCTGCCCTTCTCTCCTCCAGCCAGTCCTAATGTCACAGTGCTCTAGTTCAAGGATCTCAGGATCCAAAGGATACCGCCAATTCCTGGCTCATTTGTCTTGATTATAATGAGATGCGCACATTTTTCTTTTGAGATGGCCCATTTTAAACCCAGTGGGAGGGTAAATTGGCCAAGGCCCTACTTAGAGCTCCATGTAACATGCTGGCAGAGCCCTACTCAGTCATGTGTTACATGGGAATTACATTGGCTAGACAAGCTATATCCTAAGGAATCCCTACACCACAGGGCCTACGAGGTGCAGCTAGCTAACTCTGAGTTTAAGAAACATGGATCGTAAGCCTAAGTGTTGTGTGTTCGTCCAAGTAGACTAGAGAATCAAATTCATAAACATGCATATGTATATAAGGGAGTGGTTTATACACAAGAGGAATGGAACATTGAGAAAGCATCCCAAGCCAGGCATGTCTAAGCCTAGAAGTCTTCTTTTAGCCCATATGTTCGCTACCCATCTATAAAGTCTTCTTCAGATTCATAAGGCATATGCAATGACACCAGGACAATCACAAGGCCAGTGGGTGCAGAGTCTTGTGTATCCAGTGGTGGTAGAAGCATCTCAGCACAGGCAGGGGTTTCTCTGTGGCTTCTCAAGGATCTCAGCACTGGCAGGCATCTTTACGTAGCTGTTCTGACTTCAGAGATCTGGATCCATCAGGCAAAGTCCATAAGTTTTCTCCTCCGGGATGTCTCACAGGGAGTCAGACTTGTGTCTTGTCAGTAGAGCATCTCCAAGGGACTGAGTGGTAATCTTCTCACCTCCAAAGGGGAAATACAGCCGGATTTCTCAGAGGAGAAGGCCATGCCCACAAAGAGGTCTCATTAGCTATCTCCAGATTGATAGGTTAGACTCCACCCTACACTCCCAATACTGACACTGACCCAGATTACATGACTGCCATATGCTGCCATTATATTCACCAAGAAAAAAGGTGTTGAATTGTGTCCATCTCCAGCAACACCTACAAACTTGACAAGCTTTTCTGAAGAGTCTCAATGGTACTCGAAAAACTAGTACAAAAACAACGGTACCAATAACATACTCACTTATTAGTCTGTCTAAATAAAGTCTGACAAATAATATATGTAACAATTCACTCAATGTGAGAGGTATACCAATAAGGAAACAGTAAAAAAAAAAAAAAAGTTAGAATTTTGGCATCACTCTCGATAACTGGCAAACATGTTAGGCTGGGTTTTCTAGAAAAGCAAAACCAAGACATTTAAGAAAGTGTAAGAAAGAGCTTCACATCAAGAAGTAATTTTATATGAAGAACACATTCCAGCCCACTCCAACTCCAGTCAGTAAGTGTGATGCCAGCCAGGATCCTCTTTAGACTCAGGTAGTTGCAGGCCAATGGCACAGAAAGATGAGGGGCGATGCAGGAAGATGACAAGTCTACGGTTGCATTCATGTGGAACCAAGGTAAGTGGAAACATGGCCGGGTGCCAACAGCTCTCAGGCTTGACACCTGCACAGGGCTTTTTCTGAGGCCAGCAGAGTCCCAGCAAGCAAGAAAGGGAAATGACAGAGAGAGAGAGAGAGAGAGAGAGAGAGAGAGAGAGAGAGAGAGAGAGAGATCCCACTGTCAGTTCATGCTTACTCAAAGACTTATAATACCAAGGAAAAGTCATCAGGCTGTGACCCAATTGATACGATGGTTCCCACCCCTACCTTACCCAAGAATGATTAACTGACATAACCCTTAACCCTCACAACATTTTAGGATTTCAAGTTGAAAGTTATCTCCTTGCGTTTGTCACCATGAAGCCTCCTCCACGATCATGGAATCTTTTTAAATCAAATTTTCCATGCTTAACTAAGGAGTCAGTCCCACTTCATGTTCCCATGAAGTTGACTCTGACTCATGGTCACCCATATGCTTCAAAGTAGAACGGCTCCATTGGATTTTCTTGACTGCAAACTTTAGGGAAGCAGATCATCAGCCCTCTGGGCCATTGAGAAGAGCTGCCCACTACTCCCACCCCCAGAAGAATTCTATGCTGAGCATTTCTGAACCTAAACTGTAAGAAGCTAATTTGCCTAATAAGTAACCCCCACACACACCTTTTGTTATTTCTGAATAGGTTCCAGCTATTACCATTTACGTTAACAGTTGAGTGCAAACGTTTTGTGCCACCCAAGGGCTTTTGCCATGTCTAGACAACCAATATGCTACCACAAGAAAAACATGAACACACCGTCAGGGAGCTCATTCCTCCTCAGAGCAACCCTGTGTAAGAGAGAGGGAGAGAGGGAGAGGGAGAGGGAGAGGGAGTGGGAGAGAGAGAGAGAGAGAGAGAGAGAGAGAGAGAGAGAGAGAGAGAAGACCCCATAGGATTTCCTGGCAGTACAGGGTACAGCTGCAGATGACCAAGTCTGTTCTCCCTTTTGATTAGCAGTTGAGCACTTCACCAAGGCACTGCTAGAAAACCAAACAACTAGATACATCACATGGCACTGGCATTGATTTTAACTGATCGCAAGTCCACAGGTTTCTGAGCCTCTGAAAATCTTCACAGCGTGGACAGTTTCCTCTTTCTCCCATGGAGTGCTTGGAGGGTTGGAATCTCCAACTCTCTCAGTAGAAGCTGAATGCTTAACTGACAGCACCAGCAGGGCCCCTCATTAACTTCCTCAAATAAAATAGGAGCAAATATTCTTTCATGAGCCTTTGAGGATTTCAACTCCAAGTCAAAAGCAAACTGCCATCTCAGTGACGCCCTGTGGGTTTCTCTGTTCACCAGAGTAGAAAGTCAGTCTTTCTCCCTCGGAGCTGCCATGGCTTCACCGTGCCAAGCATGGAGATCACCGTCTAACTTGGAACAACTACACCACCACGACAAATGCAACATAGGTGCCTACGTAAGTGAAAACCAATCATCTTTTTTCCAATCATCTTATATATAGTAATAGCAACCATCTCCCTGCCATCTAAGTTGCTGCTAACTCACAGCTGTTATACAAGATGGGGTAGGACTGCCTCTGTGAGTTCCCAAGACTGTAAAACTTCAAGAGAGTTGAAAGCCCCATCTTTCCCCTGAGGAGCAAGAAGTGGTTTTCGAACTGCTGACTTTGCATTGAATAGACTGATTTATAATCACTTGATTAGTTTGTTAAATATCAGGGACTGATCCTTAGCACCACATATTTATATGATTTCATTTAACTCTCTCAACAACTTGATCACTGTCCCTACTTTACAGATTAATAAATTTAGGATACAAAGATGATAATGATGTACTTGCACCTACAGAAGCACCTAGTGTAATAATTTCATTTCACTCAAAAAATAATTGCCTGAATGTCTATCAGGTGGCTGGGAACATAGCAGTATGGTAAAGTGAAATGACTTGATTAGGTTTATCTATTCATATCTTTGTAACTCCCTTAGAACTACTGGGTGGGACCAGGCCAACAGGGTGTGTGAAACATTAATCGATCAGATTGGTGATTGTGCCAGAGGATCTCATGATCATCAAAAGAAACCTGCTAAAAGAATATATGTAAATCCCTGTTTAAAGAAACAGAAAAGAAAATGTACTTCAGGAGAAATGAACACTATAGCTGAATATCCAAAAGAAAAGGTCAGTTGACAGCCAGCTATTGTTAAGGGTCCATGTGGTCTTGCTCTGACTATTCATGAGTATTATTCAATTGGAGGCTACTAATCATGATTAATGCATTTCCATTCATCTCAATTATGCTTGCGTTTTTTCCTTAATCAGTGGGAAGTTCTTATATTCACTGATAGTCTCAGTCTTTCTCTCTCACACACTTAATAGTCTATAGCAAAACAAACAAACATGTATATTTTAAGAAGTTCACTGTGACATTTGACTCTAACTTTCCCACCCTATCACAGGGAGCAATTAAATCACTATTTCTCGCGATTCCTTGTCCCCGGTGGGTTTGGTATTGAACTTGCTGTCATCATTCTCCCTCAAAGGGACTGGTGGCTTCAAACTACTGACCTTGTAGTCAGCAGCCCTACTCGTGGCCACCGACCATGGTTTCCATTGAGGTTCATAGCAATAGCAACTTCTCACAGAGTTAGTAGGAAGAAGGAACATAACAATCAATTCTTTACCAAATGAAATCCCTTTTTTCATCCTCAATCATTCTTCATAGGCCATGACTGGCAGAACATACTATCCTCGTATCATTAGTGAAACTACTTTGGATGTTCTCCTCCATGGATGGCAATCGTGTGGCCAAAGTATTGCTCCATCAGTCTCCCGTCAATGCCACTCTACGTTCTGTGTCAATGAAAGATGATACAAAAACCAGACCAGCTTTCAGACACCAACTCAACAGTGTGTCCCAAAGAATCAATAACAAGACACTGGCATCATCAACAAAGATGATCATCTGTTTTCACCCCCTTTTGACATAATCAATTTATCTTTTAAAATACAGACTATGGAATCGAACTACAAAATTGGTATGGAAGGTTCAGAGTACAGTACAATTAATACTTCATTTAAGTTTCAAGATACTGTTTGTTTAGATTTAAGATTGTGTTATTTGTGCAAAATAACATTTGTGGAAAATGACATTTCAGTCAACTAAAAAACATAAGAAAGTGTTCACCACATCTCTCCAAAACTTATTCCGAAGTTTTCTTTTGCTGTTGTTGTTGTTGACTACATCTGTGAACTCATAAAAACCTGAAGATTTTTTCATCCTCTTTCTACCTCACTTACTCTTCCTCCTTCAGGAAATGGAAGTTTATCTAAAGGAGTACATGACACAGAAGAGACTCTAGATCAGTGGTTCTCAACCTGTGGGTCACAACCCCTTTGTAGGTCAAATGACCCTTTCACAAGGATGACCTAAGACCATCAGAAAACACAGATTTCTGATGGTCTTTGCAACCAAGACACTGTTTCTCTATCCTTCTCCAGGTGGGTTAGCCCACATGCAGACACACCCACATGTGAGTACTTGGTGAGAAGACTGCTACCCATGCTACAGCATGCTTCAAGACAAAAATTTCATTTATTTGAAATTGGAAATAAACATTGCATAATATATAATTACATAGCTTTTGATTAATCACGATGTTTTAATTATGTATGTTCTATTTGTAACAATGAAAATATATCCAACAGATCAGATATTCACATTAAGATCCATAACAGTAGCAAAATAACAGTTATGAAGTAGCAACAAAAATAATTTTATGTTTGTGGGTCGCTACAACATGAGAAACTGTATTAAAGGGTCACAGCATTAGGACCACCACTCTACGTGGTACACAGTTATGCACTCAGCTACTGACCAAAAGGTTGGCAGTTCAAATCCACCCTTAAGAACCTCAAAGAAAGGCTAGCAATATACTTCTGCAAGATCAGTTACTGAAAAACCTATAAAGAACAGGGCGACTGTGATCTTCGGGGGTCACTGTGAATCAGACTCAACTCTACAGCAATTAGTTAACTTGAAAGTGTGGCAGAGAGTGGAGCTTCTAATAGGAGAACTATCAACAGCCCCTAAGTAGCCACATTTTCCTTTGTTTTATCATCAAAGTAGAAAGAATTGTGCCAGGATCAGGGTGCAAGTTTTATGGATAGAGGGGTATGACCTCCCTGTATTCCTATATGCTTGGGTATGAGATGGCAATTGAGAATAAATACATGGACATGGGCACACACTCACATCCACATACATAAAAGTACTGACAGTTTGGGGATGCTATCAGTCTCTGAGCACTTCAATATCCTTGTTTTTTCACCCTGCCCCCACTTCAATAGATAGTCTTCCAAGACTCTCTCCAAGCCTACTGGAGAGCATTCTGAGTCTTACTGCAGTCAGAACAGCTCATATTAACAAAATAGAATGTTCAAAGGATGATTCTGGAAAAACACACCAAAACAGTAAGGTGACTAATTATCTTTCTTAACTATCTGATAAAATTGTTGAATAGCACATCATCTCTCTCCAAGACAGGGCTAGATCCCCCAATTGAGAGCAATCCAAGATACCCAGGAACTGGATGGCCAAAAACTTATGTCTTTTAATCATTCAGCAAGAACACTTCCCACACAAAACTGAGCAATTTTTTCAAAAGCCTTGTTTAAATGAACAGGTTTTTTGCTGTACCTCTAACCTATCATTGAAACAATCATAATTTCCCATCATTCTCATAAAGCACGCACAAAACCAAAAACCAAACTCACTCTCATCAATTCAATTCTGACTCTCCATGGGCCTAACAGCAAAGCAGCACTGCCCCATGGTCTTGCAAGGCTGTAACTCATTACAGCAGCAGAAAGCCCTGACGTTCTCCCACTAAGCATGCTACCTTCTATTAATCATCTTTTTGTTCATAAAGCAAATACAAAATAATTCACTGTATGAGTTTGCTGGTGATTAAAATTATGACTGTTGAAAAGTAACTTACATCCTTTCCATTAATTTAAAATACAAAGAAATGACCAACTCTAGTTTTATGGAAGTACTTTCTGTAGTGCAAAGAATTCATTTTCTGCTGCTAACTAAAAGGCTGGTGGTTCAAATTCACCCAGAGTAGCCTAAGAACAGTGGTTTTCAACCTTCCTAATGGGGCAAACCATAGAATTATTTTCGTGGGTACTTCATAACTGTAATTTTGCTACTCTTATGAATCAGGCGAGCCCTGTGAAAGGGTCATTCGCCCCCCAAAGGGGGTTGAAAACCACTACTTTAGAAGAATGATCTAGCAGCCTACTTCCAAAACTTCGGCCTCTGAACACCATGTGGGTTACAGTTCTGCTCTGACAAGCGTGGCATAATCATGAGTTGGACACTGCTCCATAGCAACCATGCTGGTTCTAGTTTTGTTTTGTTTTGGACAATGCTGCTGCATTCCATGATTTCTCGGTGCTCACAATTGGTAATGAGGATGATTAAACCTGCAAGCTTCTGGAAAACTTTAGATGATTAATATTTCACTGTATGATTATGCAGACCTAGATGGGGCCACAATTTAAAGATAGCATTTAATGGAATACCCGATAAGCCTATCAATATTATTCCCTGGCAGCGTGTATTTGTTATATGCTGGGCTATAATCTGCAAGATCACGAGTTCGAGACCACAGGTTGCTCCATGGAAACAACTTTCTGCTTCCTAAGAGAGTTACAGTCTTAGAAACCCACGGGCACAGTTCTTCTCTGTCCTAGAGCCACTGGGAGTCAGAGTCCACTGATGGCAGTGAGTCTGGGCTTTTAATTGCTTGTTTGAGTCACACATATTCTATCTTAATTGCAATGTTTCATCTACACATCATATTATGCAGACATAATAAAAATGAAGACAATTTAATTTTACTTTTGATATATTATCCCACCCCCACCCCCCCTCCCAAATAAGATTTTTGTTGCTATCGTCTTGGTTTTTGTTGCTTTTTCCTTTCGGTATAGAGAAGCTGACCCTTTGTACTATTTGAAACGATCAAGCTTATCTCATTTTGTCCGAGCACTCCTTACTCTACTCTTAAAAATTGATATAGTTTTTAATGATTCCCTTTCCTTACCATGGGTTTGCCCTTTGACCTTCCAAGATCTACTGCCTGTTCTTTTAAGTCAACTCAAGAGAACACCTTCTGCATTCATAATGGTGTCTTGAGATCTGGTGTCATTTTCTCTTCAAAGGACCACCTGAAACTCAGAACATTGTGTTTTTAGTCTGTTTACTTCCCACCTATATTGTCTATATTATCCGTTTGAGTTATTGTAACAGCTCCCCACTTAAACAGTAGAATTGTGACAGCATGAACTGAACTTTTTTTTTCTTATTTCCAAAGTGCAAGCAGCATGATGTCTTACATGGTACTATCAGGTAATCATTAGACTACTGTCCCAAGACTGGGTTCCTGCAGCATGAGGTCATCTCACACAGCACTGTCAGGTAACCCTTAGACTGCCATCGCCAGACCGCAGGTTCATCCCCAACAGCTGATCTGCAGGAAGAAGAGGAGACTGTCTGCTCCAGCAAAGATTTACAGCCTTGCAAACTGTCCACAGGGTTGTTATGCGTCAGAATTAACTTGATGAAAGTAGGCTATTTCTATGCACGAGTACATGTATTGTAGAAAAAGAGGAATGTATTAGAGTTCCTACTCTAAAATGTGTATCACCAAGGTAGGTACATTGACACAAATAAATTGAGAATGATGGGACCACAAATGTGAACGTTAACTGAATATGAAGTGCCTATCTCAGAGCAGTGAAGTGTGGTAGTTGTGGGACAATGGTAATATTCCACAGAAGAACCCAGAAAGCAGTAGTAGAAAGAATAGAAGATTTGCTTAAATGTTGTTGTTGAATGATGGCAAAGAGAGGAAAAGTCCAGCCTAATAAAACATAATTTTAAAAAACAATTAAAAACTTTAAAGCATTCTTTTCAGACTTCATTATTCAAAGGTCTACCTTTGTATCTTTACCTCTAAAGGAAGTAGTTACACGGTTTGAAGCATCAAACCAAGACAGGTCCACTCCATGCTCGACATCAAATCTCTGCTGACTCATCGTGACCCTACAGGCAAGGGCGGAAATGTCCCAGTGGGTTTCCGAGAGGGTAACCCTTCAAGGGGCAGAAAGCATCAGCCTTCACCCGAACCAGGACCCTATCGGAGAGAGTAGAATTGCCTCAAAGGCTAGGAATCCTCCTTCCACCCAACACCTGCATCTTTTTTCTCTGAATTGCTGATAGGTTCCAATTGCCAACCTTTCAGTAGGCAGCTGAGTGCTTAACCAGGGGCCACCAGGGTACTTAAGTCTCTAACGCTTCCCATTATACACTTACAACAAGGTGAATCCCAGTTAGGAGCTAAAGATAACACAACCTGAGCGTCCTACTTTTCAAAAGATACAAAGTTACACATACAAAATTAGGAGGAAAAGTATTAGAATGAAAAAAGAAATTTCAACTGAAGCGGAGCCAAGAACTAGACTCCTTCAGAATAGATAGCTTCAGGCAATTGACCACAGAGGTTTACTTTGAAATGCTCTTTATTACAGCTTTGTCTGGCTGTCTCACCTAGATTATCTACCACTTCCAGCAACTCCCAGACCGCCCAAGGGGAAAAAAAAAAAACACTTCAAAAGCTTACATTGCATTGGGTTTATTTAGACCTGCTTCAGAAACTAGGGTTCCTTAAGAGTGATCCTTTTGAGGAGGCTGGGAGTTAGGGAATGAGAAACCATCTGGCAACTTCAAACAACTGTCCGAAGTGATTCTGAAAGTTTCTCCCTGGGCCTCCTCCCTAAGACCTCGCCACAGACTAATAATGTAAGGCCACCTAAACAGTGTCACAGAGGGAGACAAAGGGGAAAGAACTGCTGTCATCCAATTGACCAGAACATGATGCACATATGGAAACACAAAATCCAACTTTAACCTTTTCAAGCTGATATAAACAATTCCATCATTTTATAATATCGATTAGCTTTATCAATTGCACAAAAGTCTGATATAACAAGTCCTATCATATCGTTTAAACCTAGGGGAAATCACTTATTCCTTCCCAGGATCAGGGGCACTAGGTATGAAAATTCTCCTAGAACAAAGGAGTGGCTAAGTCCCTGGTTTTATCTAACACCTCAAGGTGACACTAACTTTTGCACAGGGGCAATAATAATTCTTATAATGATTTGACCTCAACTGCACACGAGCAGGAACCTGAGAAACTACAGAGTCATTCAAACGCCTGCTTACAAAAAGTTTATTTTTCTTTTTCAAAAGCTTTTAGGAAATTAAAGTCAGCCAAATTCGGTAAGAACCAAGCAAATTCACCGCCCTCCAGTGGATTCCTACACATGGAAGGAGTAAAAAGCCTCATTTTACTCTGTTGGAGAGACAGATGATCTCGAACTGGTAACCATGAAGCTAGCAGCCTAGGGCGCAACTTCTGGGCCACCAGGGCTCCTCTGGGATTCTCACCTCCAGGAAAGGAAAATGGAAAACAGATGGCTGTCGAGCTAGAACAGCCCTCGCCCGCCAAGGGCGAGCTCCTTCTGGACACCCAGCGCGAACCGTCTTCTCAGGCTCAGGATTCCCCCAACTTCTCCCCCCGGGACTTGGAGGCTCCCCTCGAGTTCGCCGCCAGCCCCCACTCCACAGCGCGCCCGTTGGAGCCATTTCCTCACACTCGGGGTTCCCTCTGCCAAAGTTCGCGCGGGTTGGCAGCGGTTCCTCCCGGGATTAAAACCACAGCGGGCACGGCCGGGGCGGGGAGCACTGGGGGCACCCCGCTCCCTCGCCAGCCCGGCCCTAACCTGAGGGCGTGTCTGCGTCCCGGAACCCGGAGCCGAGACGCGGCTGCAAATCACAACTTTGCCCTCGGGGCCGGCGCGCGGCGGAGGGGGCGCGGGGAGCCCGGTCCCCGCGGGGAGCAGCCCGGGCGCGGCGGGCGGTGGCACGCGGCCGGCTGGGACCCCGCCCGCCTCCCGCCGCAGGCTCCGCCCGGCCCTCGCCCGGCGGCCGGGGGAACTTTGCCGGGACGCGGCGCCGGCGCGCTCACCTTACTGAACACCTCCAGGTCGTCCTCGTCCTCGTCCAGATCCAGCACGTCCACCTGCAGCGGCGCCGCCGCCGAGCCGCTGCCGCCGGAGCCCGCCGCGCCGGCGCCCGCGCTCTCCCCGTCGGCGCCCCCCGCCGGGAGGCCCGAGGAGCGCGCTCGAGCCGCCGGGCGCTCGCCCTCCATCCCGAGAGTGCGCGCCCCGCCGGCCGCCGCCGCCAGCCCGGCTCCCCCGCGCGTGCCCATTGGCTCCCGCGCATCCTGCGCCTCCCCGGCCGGCCCCGCTCCAGCCCCTCGCCCGCTGCGCAGACGCGGAACTGCCGGGCCCAGCGCCGAGCGGGGAGGGCCGAGGCGGCCCGGGGACACCCCCACCTGGCCTGAGGCCTGCGGGAGTCCCAGAGGGGCCTGGGTGGGGACGGACGGACAGCCGTCTCCTGGGCCCAAAAGGGAGGACGGCCCGGGGCCTGGAGGGGCAGAAGCGGCGTCCTCTCCCAGGCCTGGCCCTGGAGCCCTGGGGAGAGGGTTTCCTTCCCCTGGATGAGGAGTTGGAAGGAAGGACCTAGAGACCTTCCAGACTGTGGGATCCACAGTGGCTACAGTGGGATCCATCCCACCAAGAGAAGAGACTCGATCTTCCTGGTTTGGTATTTCAATCATTGCTTTTCCTGTTGGTTATGATTCACCATGGGGCGTGCGAAAATAGGACATATTAAAAAAAATCTCTGTTTTGTCATTGATTTTTGACCCAGTGACCGAAATATGCTGTCATCTCACTGTCAAGGCCAGGGAGATGGTAGTTGAGAGCTATTTGCAATCCCTTTCAACTGTATCCTTCCTACTGGAAATCTTCCTGAAGAGCCGACAATGTTACTAAGAGCCAACCAGATGTGCGTACATTGCTTTGTGAAATGATCTTCGATCTGCACTGCCAATTCAAAATCGTCATTGTCTAATTACCCAGTATTCATTATTTAAAGAAAAAAATAATGCAACATTGAATGCAAATTGATGCATTTTTAAAAACTACTCCCAGCTTTCACTATCTTCTCCTCTAAAGCTCCACCTCTCATCTGTTGCCTCCACCCTGGAAAGAATGTCTTAAGAATTTGGACAGAGCAAAGGAGGAAACTAAATCAGATTTAGTTTCTGGGGCCTCTTCTGCCAAAACATTTAACTTAATGCCTAAAATGTTTAACTTTATATGTGAGCTTCATAATGTTTCTGGAAATAGAATTAAAAGATTTTTTTCCCCCACATACTTTTAAA
>PVJH01033066.1:0-22136 GCA_004026705.1 Nesogale talazaci
GGTTGTGAAGGTGGGTGGGGCAGTCAGGGATCTGTCAATTTCAGCGCTGGGAGAGTAGGGGTGGAGTCCAGCCTGTCAATCTGGAGCTAGCCAATGAGGCCTCTGCCTCTGTGAGCATGACTTTCTCTGAGAATTCTGAGCAGTCTCACGGTTATGTCCCATTGGAAGTGAGAGACTGTAGATTCAGTTCCTTGGAGATGCTCAACGGACAAGATGGCAGTATAGACCCTGAGTCCTAGGAACTGGAGGAGAAGCCGCATGGGCTCACCCTGATGGAACCAGACCTCTGAAGCCAGAAAAGCCACAGAGAGACCCCTGCCAATGCTGGGATGCTTCCACTGCCACTGGATACACAAGACTCTGCACCCACTGCCCTGTGATTGTCCTGGTGTCACTGCACGTGCTTCCTGAGTCAGAAGGAGACTTTATAGACTGGTATTTGACTTATGGGCTAATATCAGACTTATGACCTTGGACTGGACTGGGTTGGGATGCTTTCTCAATGTTCCATTCCTCTTGTATATAAACATTTCCCCTATATGAAGGTGACCAGACATCCTGCTCTTTAACAATTTAACAATGTCCCACGGTATTTTAAAATAAAAATAAATATATCACAATACTATTTTTGCGTTCTATGACAATTTTTGGTGCTCCATATAGACCAAAATTTTAATCAAGAACACTCTCCCCTACTCCCCCATCCCCCATCAATGGTGTCCCACTTAAATTCTGGTCACTTTACCTTATATCCATAGGCGTGTTTACGAATTTGTTTCTCTAGTCTACCCAGACTCACACAGGGGGGCAGCCACATCTAGGACCCTCTTTGCTGCCAGAGACAGGCGTCAAGCACACACGTGCCCCACGTGGGACGAGTTGCTCTTGGCTGGAAAAGAAAGAGACTGTCCAGGTGCGCCTCGGTCAAGCAGTGGAGCCTTGGGGAGGACTCAAGAAGCACAATCCATGCTGGGACGGGAAGGGGAAGCAGAGAAAGTTGCAGGCGTCCGAACAGACGAGAATCCCCAGGCAGGAGAGACAGCATATCCCAGAAGCACGCCGATCATGCCTGTTCCACATTGGAACTACCTGTGTGCCCCACCTCAGGTTGTATGGGCAGATTCTGGAATGCAAATCCAGAATCCGCCTACGAAAGGACACATACAAATTCTAAGTGACAGGGCTGCCCAGATCCAGGAGGCATCTAGTGACTTTTGTTGGCAGGTGCCCTTGGTTCCACACGGTCGTCGTCGTCGTCGTAGCGACCCCATTGACACGGGAAGGACACACTGCCCGGTCCTGCACCAGCCTCACCAGAGTCGCCATGGGGGAGCCCATTGTTGCAACCACTGTGGCCACCCATCTCCTCCAGGGTCTTCCATTTTCTTGTTGTTTTACTGTCCTTTCACTTGACCAAACGTGGTGTCCTTTTCCCAGGGGCTGCTCTCTCCTGACGCTGTGTCCAAAAGATGTGCAACCAAGTCTTGCCATCCCGCCTTCTGAGACGCACGGTGGCCTCTGCCCTTCTCTTGACAGACCTGCCCGCTCTTCCCGTGGCAGCCGGCCCGTGGTGCGCTCACTGCCCTCCTCCAGCACCACCGTGGAAACGCACCCAATTGCCCACCACTGGCCTGCAAGCTGGTCCTCCTATGGGGGCTGGTTTGCTGCTGGGACGCCGGAAGCTGCCACTGATATTTCAAATGCCTGCGGGGGCTCTCGCGGGGAACAGGTTTGAGCAGCGCTCCCAGACTGAGGACAGACTATCAAGAAGGACCAGGCTGCCCACTTCTGTGCAGTCAGCCACGGGAAGCCACGTCGAGCGGTGGTTCACAGCGTGAGATACTGAAAGGGACTCGGTCACCAGTCAAAGTGACGTGATTCCAGGCTGTTTAACAAGGGGACAGAATGCTTGTACGGCACAGTGGGTGGCTTTCTTGTTGCGTTTCTAGCTAGGGTCTTGGAACCCCTACAAGGGAGGTGCTTGGAGCCCTTCAGGGGCATTAGACATCACTAATGAGGTGCATGGCACCCTTTTGGGGGTCGGGCCATGGAATAAGGTCTATGAAACAATAAGGAGGCAGTTGGTTTGTTTTGTCATCCCACCAAGGCTTATAAGACAGCCGGTCTCGAGGCACAGAGGGGACAGCTACCACCATCCCTAGGGTCCCTGCGCAGAGAATCTCCCAGACCCAGGAGAGAAATGGAGCCGTGGAGAGAGGGGGCAGGACACAGAGCAGTCTCAGCAGGAAAACAGCAGCAACAGGGGCGGCAGAAGCTGGAGGCCCAGCCAGCATGCCTCAGGGACTTCAAGGCCCAGACTGAGCCACGGAAGACCCATGATGCCGAGTGAGATACCTTGGGCTCTTGTAAGACCTAAGTTGGCCCACCCGTGGGAAAGGGCAGGAGGCTCCCTATCACCGGGCGGTGCCTCTGAGCACTTAGCAGTTAGCCGCCTTCGTGACACTTGTCCAAGCAGGCCAGAGGGTTGGGTGGCCCAGGAAGCCTAAGGGGCCTGAAGAGCCAATGGCCTGCCTGTGGGCAGAGTGGATTGAGAGGCGATGTCCTGACGAAGAACCGTACTCTGAGTCTTCCTGATCCTGTTACTTCCCTCAGACACTGCACAATCACGAGCATTGTCTGTGTGGTGGGTGAAATGAGTCAGCCCACCGTGGAGAAGCACAGCGTGCTGGGCGGGGCCGGTGGCGGAAAAACGGGTAACCAGGGTGCACAGAGGAGGGTTATCTGCCCTGTGCTTCCTAAGGACACCGCCCCGTTCCGATGCTCCTGATGGTGGTTCTCCCCTTTACGAAGAGGGCCGGGGCTCCACTCTGACTGCACTGCGCATCTCAGAACACGGGTGGGTGGGTTTCAGCAAGACCTAAAAGAGGACTCGCCCCCCAAAAAGAGGCTAGTATGATCCTTTGGTGATGGAATCATGGAACTATCTTAGATGGTTCTTATTTTAGCTATCTCTGACCATGAGCATGGGCTGCATAGAAAGCCATGTAAAGCCATTCATATGTAATCTTCTCTATTGGAATCTCCAGGATCCGGTCTGACTTGGATCCATAATCAATGCTCATAGAAAGGGCAATGGAGAGACCAGAAGTCACAGTAAACCTGCCGCGTGACCTCTTGAAAAGCCAGAATGCTACGAAGGGGAGGACGGAGGGGCGCCTGACCCAAGCTATCTATCCTCAAGAGCCCCATATGCAGGGGACAGTGGGGACACTGAAGGAGGAAGATGGAAGAAGAATCGATGGCTTGGAACTTAGGGTTCTGGGGGAGAAGAACATTGACAAGTGCCCTGGACTGCCAGAAGGACCGCATATCTGGGTGGCCAGGCTTCGTCTTACATTCTTTGGTGTGTTTGGATAGGAGAGACCGGTCCACGGAGAAGGACATCATGCTTGGTGAGGTGGAGGGGTAGTGACAAAGAGGAAGTCCCCCCCCTCCACTAGAGAGACGGACACAGTCTCGTGGCTGTAACCAAGGGTTCGAGTATAGGAACAGCTCGGAGGATGGCTAGATCTGGGGCAGAGTTTCATTCTTTTGTGCACGGGGTCTCTATCGGTCATCAGAACAGCAGCCGACAAGGGCAACACCGGAATTTTCCTTTGTCCGCTGGCAGTTCTACGTCCGATGAGGCGTGCAGAAGTGCACAAAGCCCCCCTCTGGGAGCCTCACCCTACTGAGCACGCAAGGTGACCGACTATCTTGACTGCTGAATCCGTTTGGGGCTAGGGGAGTCACGGGGTGGGGGAAGGGCAGGGATAGACCTTTAATGCATTCCACGACTCTTAGGCGATCGCATGGAAAGATGTTAGATGGTTCTTATTTTAGCTATCCCCGACCTTGAGCATGGGCTGCATACAAAACCATTTATACGGGGCTGAGCCCCAGTGGCGAAAGTGGTTGAGTGCTGGACTGTGGCCCGCAGACTTGACGGTTCAAATGCAGCGGCGGCTCTCAGGAACGGCACTGGGTAGCGCCCACGACCACCCGAGGCAGTGATGCCCCCCCCCAAAAAAAAAGCACATTTATACGTAGTCTTATCTATTGGCATCTTCGGGGTCAGGTCTTGCCTGGATCCACAATCGATGTCCATAGAAGGAACAATGGAGAGACCAGAGGACGCACTGCTTTGGGTCCCATCACTTCCCCATCACTGTCTCACACAGCTTGTGGTCCTCTCGTGTGATCCAATCAGAGGACAGTCATCTCCAGTCTCCCCAGTGGGGTCCCAATGTCCCTGATCACTCTGGCTTGGACAAAGGCTCCCTCCTAAGCGACAAACACAGAAGCAACAGAGGCCGTGTGGTGTGGTAGCCAGCCACAAGATTCTAAAGCCAGGCCGGGCCATTGCGTTCGTTGTCAGGGGCCATCCAGTGGGCTGCCACCCATAGCGACCTCGTGCCCGACACAAGGAAACACTGGCCGCCCCCGGGCCGTCCTCATGATGGTTCTTGTGCCTGAGCTCAGGGATGCTGTCTCTGTGTGCATCCATGTCATTGAGGGCCTTCCTTCTCTTCACCACCACCCCCTGCCCCGCCCCCCCGCCCCCCAGCCGCCACGGCCCCCCAGCCCAGGGACTGGGCTCTCCTGACAAGATGTACAAGGTGGGTAAGACCAAGTCTTGCCATCCTGCCCTCTAAGGAGCACCCTGCCCTTCCCCTTTTTTTCCTCTCTCTTTCTTCCGCATCCCTGTGCTGGTGGGAGTAGGAAGCCCAGCCTTGCTCCTGGAGAGCTGCTGCTGGATTTGAACCGTCAACCCTGTGGGCTGCAGCCACGCTCACAACCACTGCGCCCCCGGGCTCAGCTGCCCTTACTTCTTCCGACACTCATCGACCTGTCCTTTTTTAGCGTCCATAGTCCTTTCCAGATTCTTCTCCAGCACCACAGTCCAGAGGCATCGATTCCTCTTCCTTCTTCCTCATGCAGGGTCCGCGTGTCACAAGCAATGTGAAAGTGACAGGTTTCACAAATGTAGACCGACTGGGCTCCCCCCGGGGAGGAGGAAGCTGGTACACTGCCTTCGTTATTACGGATCAAGTTCTGAACCGGGTTTGCGGAAGGCCCCATGACAGGGGAAGCAGAATCCCATTTGGAGCAGAATCTCCCAAAGGATTACTGTTAAGTCTTCCAGTGAATTCCTTCTGACCCTTACCCAAGAATGGGGACATTCCTGCCCTTAGGCAGAGTGCATTAGAAAGTAGATTACCACCCACCTGGCCCAGCCAGAGCAGGGAGCAGCAGTCTCCCTCAGGGGCTTGCCTGGGTGTGTCCTTGATGGCTATTGGCTTTCGGATGTCACACCGTTGCTAGAGACAGGTGCAACTATCTAATATCTCTGTGGGAAGACCCCGAGCCAGTCTTGTGAGCTCTTGTCTGGCACAATTGTGCTGTCTCCATCTCTTTCTACAGTCCTGCCTGCCTGGGTGATCCCAGGTCGGCCACGTAGTGAGCTCCAATGCCCTCCCTTGCCCTATTTTACCCTCTTCTTCCCAGCAAATCTTGCTTGCCATTACGCCCTCATGGTAAGGGTCTCTCACCTCCCCATGATGTATCATTGTCTTTTCCTATGGAAGGCTTCATAAGTGTTCCCCTTAAATTATATTTGAGGCTGAGCCCCGGTGGCGTAATGGTTGTGTACGGGACTGCGGCCCACAGGGTTGGCGGTTCAAATCCAGCAGCCGCTCTCCAGGAGCGAGGCTGGGCTTCCTACTCCCACCAGGACAGTGATGCCCCCCCTCCCCAAAAAAAATTATATTTGAGACGGGCGGTCTCTTTTGGACCTGGGAACACGTCTCTCCACTTACGGCTGTGTGAGCTTGCTGACCCACGCCACCCCTCTGCGCTTTCTCCACCACCTCTGCGGAATGAGAAGCGGGACTGTTACAAGAAATGAACCGTGAATCCACAGGAAGCTCTTGGAGAGGGGCCTGGTCCCTGGGCAGGGCGGGGCAAGAGGCAGCGTGGGTGGGTGGGTGGTGTTGTTTGGCGCTCTCAGTGGGTGCGGACTCATGGTGACCCAGCCCACCTGGTCCTGCGCCAGCCTCCCAAGGGTGGGTTGCTGAGGGTCCAGTTATTGTGTGTCCCACTCAGGACTGAGTCCCCAGTCCCTCTCTCCAGCATCCAGGAAACACCAGCCGAGCCGGAAGGTGCCCTGTCCGCCCCAGCGATCTTGACGTAGCCCAGACCACGTGTGAAATGGGGATTGTGTTCTTTCTGTGGCAACTACTGTTTTGTTGGCTATTAATGGCCTTGTTTTTATAGCCCTGTTTTACCTGCCTCACATTGTCCTCGCAGATTAAAATAATAATACCTCTAGTTAATAATACCTTACACTTGGGGAGCTGCTTTCATCCCCACCGCTCAAAGCCCTCTGCAAACATGACCTCATTCATGACCGCTGCGCTTTCAGCCTGAGAAGGGGAAGCCTGGCAGCTCCCCCCCCCCACCTTTCTCCCGCGCCATGTATTCCCAACCAGATTCTCATAGAAGCCAAATGACTGCTTAAGTGCTTCCTCCTTCTCCCTCCACCCCCTTCTCCAGGCCTTATGACATCCACAGGAGATCATCAGAACCAAGGCCCACTTATGGGGGGGCGGGGGGCGGGCGGGGCGGGGCTGTGCTAGGGAATGTAAGCGGTCCTAGGTGGTGGGATGCATTGTCTCGCCATGCAGGAAACCTGGTCACTACCAGGAGCCTTAGCTCCCTTGAAAATAACCAAACCAGAGGCCTGGTGGCAGAGTGGTTTTGCACAAGGTCAGCAGTTCGAAACCACCGGAGAAAGGGGATGTCTTCCCCTCCCATGGGGGGGTGACTGTCTCGGGAACCCACGGACCCAGCTCGAGCCTGTCCGGCGAGACCACAGTGAGTCGGAATGAACTTGATGGCAGGGAATGGCTCTAAAAAAAAAAAAAAAAACAGCGGGAGAACAGGAAGGAAATCTAACCCCTCTCCTGTCAATGGTGTCCCACTTTACCAATGTTAAAATCTGGGCACTTCACTCCATGAGGACATCTTGATGAAGACCTTCATAGGGCCCAGGGGCTCATGGGGCACATTCTCCTGAAGCCTGGAACATCCTGGCTCAGGGCAGACTCTCCAGCTCCCGGTGCCGCCACGCTTGTCGCCTGCTTGTGCTCCTGAGACCTGGCACCACAAGGAAGGCACTTCCCTGTTCCGAGGCCGGCTTGCGGTCTGAGCGGCGGGCTTTTGTTTCCACCTGGCGGTTCCCAGCAAGGGAAGGGCTGCAGGCTGCAGGACAGGCGACAGGGCCTCCCTCTGGGTCTCAACCTCGCTTGGCACATCTTTGGGCATCACCCAGCAACAGCAAGCACGAGGCACTGTTACGACAGCCAGAGACTTGGATTTCCTGAGTGGGCCTCCGCAGGCAGAAAGCTGACTCCTAAAGCTGAGCCCAGATGGCATAGTGGTTGTGTGCGGAACTGCTCTCCACAGGGTGGAGGGTTCAAATCCAGCAGCAGCTCTCCAAGAGCAAGGTTGGGCTTCCTACTCCCACCCGGGCAGTGATGCGGAGGGGGGAAAAATAGCTGACTCCTGTCCTTTGCAATCGGCAAATAAACAAAAAGACTAACTAACCGGGATCTGCTCGCCATATTACCTAAGGCGGTTTTACTTCAGGACATAAACATAAGGTATCATCCTTTCTTTATTTATGTTCCCCCTTGTTTGTGTGTTTGTTTGCTTGTTGGAATCAGGCCGAGGATTCTTAGAGGGGGAATCAGAATCTACTGTGGCTAGTTGCCAGGGGGTCTGTTCCAGCACATTGTGTGTCACGAGACTGTGTTCCATGGGACTGTCCAGGGCGGCGCTCCAGGCAGCGGATGGCTGGGCCTTTCCTTCCAGGCGCCTCTACGTGGATTCAAACCTCAACCTTTCCGTTGGCGACCTCTCCTCCTTTTGCCCCACCCACGGCCTCCCAACCCTTCCCCTGTGCTTCAGTCGGGTGCTGCTGGGTGCTGGGTGCTGGGGAGTTGGCTTCCCTGTGTGAAAGAACAGAACACCGCCCGGCCCTGCACCTTCTCCGCCTTTGTTCCTAGGTCCGCGCCCATCGTCGCAGCCCCGGTGTCCATCCGTCCATCGGCCCGAGGGCCTTCCTGCTTTGGGGGGGTCCCTCCAATCATGAGGTCCTTCTCCAGGGACAGGGCTTTTCCGACAACACGTCCGAAGCGTGTGAGATGAAGTCCGGCCTTCCCTGCCTTCAAGCAGCCCTCTGGCCACACGGCTTTTCCGAGGCAGATCCACGTGTCCTCTGAGCGGGCCACAGTACTTTCAATATTCTTTGCCGGGATCACAAATGCAGATGCCGCGAATCCTCTTCCACCCGCCTGCCTCACTGTCCAACTCCCACGCGCCTAGGAGGCAACTGAGAATGCCACGGCTTGGATCAGGCCCACCGTGGTCCTCGAAGAAACATCCTGGCTTTTCAACGCCATAAAGAAGTCTTGGGCAACAGATTTACCTAAGGCAACACTTGAAAAAAAGATCTCTTTAATGCTGCTTCCAAGGGCTTTCATCGTGGATGCAAGCAAGACAGCATCCTTGACACTTTGTCCTGCAGGCAAAGTTGAAATCAATCTGCCTTTTTTTTTGTTTTTTGGGCATCACTGCCCTCTGGTGGTGGGAGTAGGAGGCCCAGCCTTTGCTCCTGTGGAGCCGCTGCTGGAATTGAACTTCCATCCCAGTGGGCCGCAGTCCCGCGCACAACCACTACGCCACCGGGGCCCAGCCAGAAATCAAACTCCTGTTGCCCCACAAGCCCTTTAAGGAGCCTAAGACCTTTTGTGTAACCAGTTTACAAAGTTTTTTTTGTTTTGTTTTGTTTTGGGGGCCTCACTGCCTTCTGGTGGTTGTGGGAGCCACCCAGCGCTGCTCCTGAGAGCCGTTGCTGGATTTGAACTGCCAAGCCCGCAGGCCACAGTCCCGCACTCAACCACTTAGGCCACCGGGGCTCAGCCCAGTTTACAAAGTTTTAACTGTGGCACTATATTGACTTTGCTGCCTTCGTCTGCTGCGGTGAGCTCTTGTGGTGTAGTGGTTCGCACCCGGGTGCTAACCACAAGGTCAGAGGTTCAAACCTACCAGTGGCCCTCTGGGAGAAAGATGAGACTTTCTGCTCCCATAAAGACTTCCAGCCCCAGAAAAGCACAGGCTCAGTTATTCTCTGCGCAGCGTCAGGATTGGCTCAATGACAGTGAGATTGCTTTTTTCTATGGAAGCTTGTGTTCATTTTGTGTTCAGAAGATGGGGCGTGTGCGTGTGATTGGATTATGATTGAGTTGTGAGGGATTGCCAACCCGCTGGCTGTAAAGTGAGCCTTCTCAGAAGCAGTGAGGGTGATCCATCCGCAAGCGTGACCAGGGAAGCACATCTCTGGGCCCAATAACCCTGCACAGAGGACCTCCTGGATCCAGGGGATGGGGGTGACACCCAAGGAGTGGCAGAGGAGCGGCAGAACCAGGAGGCAGCGCCTGAGGGACAGCAGTGGACCTCTCAGCCTGCAAAGCAGGGAAAGCTGAGTGCTTTGGGGTTTCTGAGTGGGGTGACTCTGGGAAATTAATCCGGGGACTTGTGTTTGCTGACCCACAGGGCTGGGGCAGAGTGGCTTTGAGTTGAGGTTTACAGCAGAATGGCATGCCCTTTGGGCAGATAGGAGCAGTCCTGAAAGTGCTTTGTAACGTGTCCTGCCTGAACAACTGTATCCTGGCCACTTCTCACCTGAATTGTAACCTGCTGCCTTGCATAATAAGCCGCATCATTATAAACATGGGCCGTGGCGATCAAAGGAATCCTAGCCCGAACAGGAGAGAGTGCTGTGTGAGACAGAACTGAAAAAGCACAGAGCAGAAACTCCTGCCGCTTTCTTCCCGCCCTTGTTCCACACAATTCTCCAAGGCAAACTCTGAAATCCAAACCCTAATCCCCAAATGGAAGTGCGTATAAACAAACTTTCTGTTTTAAGTGGCCACTGGGTAGGCGCCCTCATTATTTTAAAAGGATAGTAGAGATAAAAGCTTCATTTAATCAGTGGGAGGAAAACAAATTCTTGGCTTGAGATACCAGTCCCTGAGGAAGTCTCCTTTCCCACCCCCTTGCAGTTGTCTCTATCGCGCTTTAGCGTGGATTGAAATCCTGAGAACGGTGGCCGTTTCGGAAGACACAGGGACAGGCTGCTGGACACCTAGGATGGGAGCGGGCAGGAGCGTGGTTAACGTTCTGTTTCCTGATCGGGTGCCGTTTACGGAGTCCCCCCTCTGTCAGGAGTCGACTCTGTGATACGTCCACTTTCCCGTGGGGGTTGCATTTCAATAAAAGAATCAAAGGAGGAACACTGGGAAGTTCTTGTTTTTCAAACGAAATAATCTGGAGCCGGGCGCAGCTGCAAAGACTGTTTTCTATTTTGATCGCTCTGTTTCTCGAGATGACCACATCTTTCAGAGGAAATGAGTCAACGCCACTCTGTCTTGCTTTTCCAGCTGAGCATGTTCAGTTTCAATGAAGTGATGAATGAACTTGGCTGCACCCCCCCCTCCCCCCCCCGCAAGCCTACAACAGCAAACAGTGAAGCCTTGGCCAATCAGCGGGCACGCCAGGTTTTCAAGTTGGGTTCAAACAGGACTACCAGAGGCCAATCCACACGGGCGGCTCCGCCCCCAGGCCCCCAAACCAACCAATCACAAGCCCGGAAAAGCCAAAACACACCGGCCAGCCAATCCCGGGTAGCCGCACGGCGCGGCCCTCCTCCAATGGGCTCGGCCCAGGGAAAAGAGAAACAGAGCCGGCCCCGCAGGCCGCAGGATTGGAATGGAACGGCCCCCAGAGCCGAGGGGGCGTGGCTCGGAGGCGCAGCGGCCAATCGGCGGCTGGGGCTCGTGGACCCCCCCCCCTCCCCGAACGTTGGGGCAGCCGGGCCCCGCCCCGCGCTGTTGTTTGTGGTGTCCGCGGGGGAGGCGGCCGAACCACAACATTCGCGGGGCGGCGCGGGAGAGCGGCGGGCGGCAGCGGCGGCGGGCGGCGGGCGGCGAGGGCCAGGGCCAGGGCGAGCGCAGGGCGGCCGCGAGCCCCGATCGGCGCCCGGCCAGGCGGCGGGCTTCGCGTCTCACGATGTCGGTGAACATGGAGGAGCTGCGGCACCAGGTCATGATCAACCAGTTCGTGCTGGCCGCGGGCTGCGCGGCCGACCAGGCGAAGCAGCTGCTGCAGGCGGCCCACTGGCAGTTCGAGGTGGGTGCGTGCGCGCGCGCGTGCGGACGCGCCCGCCGGGCCCCGCGGACGTCGCCCCTTCCCGGGCTGGCGCTCAGCGGTCGCCCGACCCGGGGGCCTGGGTGGGGGGGGGGCGGGTGTCGCCGGAGGCCCTGGGGCCGGGGACGAGGCTCGAGCTGGGCCGGGCGGGGGCTCTATTTATATCGGCCCCGTAAGACGATCCGCGCGGGGCAGGGGCCTGCGGGCGTGCGGGGCTGGGAGGGGCGCCGGGGGTGCTCTCTGGCACACGTGGGGCCAGCTGGACGGTCGCCTGTCCTTCGGGCCCCGGGGCGGGGCGGGGGAGGGGCTGCGTGGCCGCGGGGTCCCCGGGCCCGAGCGCGCGACCCGGGCCGCCTGGCAGGGCCGGGGGTGGGGGGTGGGGGGGCGGCCAGCGGGCTCGGGCCGGCTAACCGCCGCGCTGCGTGTGTCCGCAGACCGCGCTGAGCACGTTTTTCCAAGAAACCAACATTCCCAGCAGCCACCACCACCACCAGATGGTAAGTGCCGTCGGGGAGGGGCGGACGGGACCCCAGACCCTCGCCAACCCCCCCCCCCCCGGCCTGGCAGCGGCGGGCGCGGCGAGGCCGGCCGGCGGGGAGGCGGGGGCCTGGCCGGGCCCACCCGTGGGCGAGTGTCCGGCCCGCCGTCGGCCGAGGGGCGCGGGCAGGGGCCCGCTGTCAGCCGCCGGCGGTGACAGCCATGTTGCCGGGGAGCGCCGCGCCGCGAATGTAAACAAAGAGCCAAAATGTCTTCCAGGAAAGAGCGGCTCCCACGGCCGGCGCCCGCTCGCCCAACTTCGAGATCCGGCCCCCCCGGGCCGCCGCGGCCTGGCCGAAGGCCTCCTGCCGGTCCTGGGGTCTGGGGGAAGGGACGCCAGAGTCGGGGGGGCAGGGAGGAGGGGAAGATGGCCCCGGCCGGAAGCCAGGAGCAGCCTGGTGTGTGCCTGTGCGTGTGTGCCTGTGCGTGTGTGCCTGTGCGTGTGTGTGTGTGTGTGCTCGTGCGTGGTAGTGTGTTGGGGGGATGGGGCGGGGGACTGGGTGAGGCCTAGCCCTCTGGGGAACTTGGGAGAGGCCTAGTGAAGCCCCTTGGGAGTTGGGGTGTTGGGGGGGGGACGACTCTCGACTGACACACAAGCCCACTTTGGAAGGCCCGGAGGACCTGGGTCTCCATGCCCCAGGAGGCTCTCCTCAGACCCACGGCCTGGGATGAGCCTTTCTCGTGGTGGAGTAAAGACAGCCCCCGGACACTGATTGCTGACGCAGAACCAGGCCAGGCGTTTGGGGTTCATCTTAGAATGTTACAAGTTTAAAGCCCTTGAAGGAGCAGAGTCTCCTGCCCCCTTCAGTGGGGCTTCCCAGGCTCCAACCCTGGCCCTGGCCCTCAACCCCCATCCCCCAGTTCAACCCTTTCCCTTTAGACGTTCCAGTGCCTCTCCCCTCCACCCTCCCCACACTAGTTACCCATTAGCCCTGGTGGGGGAGACAGGCAGTGGCGTGGGCAACAGGCCTTGTAAAACATTACTCCCCAGCTAGGCCAGCTGCAGCTAGGTGACTTCTGGAGATTTCTCCCTTCCGTTCTGCATTCTTAAAGCACGTGCACTCCTGCCTGTGGCTCCCTGTTCCAGCTCGGCCCCCCTTCATGGGCTACGGGGCCCTCGGCTGGGTTGGGACGAAGGACAAGGAGAAGCATATCCACCGTGACCATTTTCAGACCCTCCTCTCAGGGTTCGTTCGTGCTGAAGCTACACCCCAAACAACACGGAGGGCAGCGTCGGGTGGGAGAACTGTGCCGGGTGATGGGGAGCTGAGGCTTGCCTCCAGGAGACAGTCCGCTGCACCTGACTGGGAATGTCTCCAGCCCCCACCTCCTACCTCTAGCTCCCTGGTGTCTCCTTCCTGCAAGGTAGCCCCAGAGTGTGAGCCTGTCTGCTGAGGCTCAGGCCTGGCCGGTTCTCGATGCAGTTAGCCTGGCGATTCTTCCTCTGCACATCTTGGGACTGACCCATGGTGGAGCTTCCCGGAAGGCGGGCCTTGAGCCTTGTAACAGCCTTGTAAACGTTACAAGCCCCGCAGGTGTCTGTACCCTACAAGGTGTCTGTAGTGTAGGTGGGGAAGTAGGGGGGGAGAGGGGACCTGGGAACCACGGAGATGGGTCGTGGCGGTGTAGCTGTGCTCCAGGTCGCCCGATTTATGAGTGGTTGGTGAAAATGGGGGGCCCCCAGCATCCTGCAGGGTCCCGGGCAGGCTTCGCAGAATTTTGTGGTGGGTTTGGAAGGACCCAGAAGAGGAAAAAAGGACCCCTGGTGGCGCTCTGTTTAGTGCTCGGTGACCAAGGGAAAGGTAGGCAGAAAGCCCTGGCAGCATGTGCCAGAAAGATTGACAGTCAAGATGATCCCATGGCCCCAGCTGCCCTGTGGCTTGGGGGTCACTGTAAGTCGGTGCCCACTTGACAGGCACCCTGCCACAGAAGTAGGCCCCCTCCCTGCTATACCTGTTTGTCCCTCGGGTTGCTAGAGAAGCACAGACAGTATCTGCTTTTTCAAGGGTCCCTCCTGAGAGATTGAGTAATTTGCAGCTCCCCCCAAACCCCACACCCCAAGCGGGTCACATGGACCCCCCAGGGGGATCCTGTTGTCTTTAGAGCCCTTCCGCTGGCTGGGTGGCCAGTTGGAGAGAGGAGCTGCCCTTGCCAGGGGAACTAGGGAAGTTAGTCACTGTGCTGTGATGAAACTAGTCCCCACCCCCACCCCCCATTCATTGTTTCCTGCTGCCCAGCAGTCAGCCCTTGGGGGTGGGGGGTGGTGTTTGAAGGGCGGAGGGAAACATTCTGGGTGGAGTTAGGCCTCTGCCTAGTGTCCTTCAGCTGGGCCTTTGAGGGCCATAATGGGTCCCCTGGGTCTGCCGGGCTGCAGGCCTCTGTTAGCCGGAGGGGAGGGCAGGGTTGGAGGGTCGCCCTTGCCCTGTGGTGTCTTTGGCTGGACTTTTATCTGCAGGGCTGCCCCAGTGCCCCTCTTTGCCAGGTGGAGAGCCCCAGAATCTTGTCCGCTCTCCACCCCCCACAATGCCTGGGGGAGGGGCTGATGTTGCTAAAATTAGGAGAAATTCAGAGAAGGGCTTCCTGGGGAAGGGAGAAGCCACAGGCAGGCCACAAGGGCAGCTGGGTGGTCTCAGTTGCCCTGGCTACCTCTCCGCCCGCCCGCCCGCAGATCTGGGTGGCCCCCCCACCCAGATATAGGGTCTGCACCTGGGGCCACTGGGGAGGAAGCTCCCTAGAGTTCGAGGGCACCAGGCAGGACTTTGGCGTGCTTTGTCACCATCCCCCCCATGGAGAGGGCTGAGCAGGGCTAAACTGAGAGAAGCTTCCAGACTGCAGAGCCTGGCTTTGCATTCCCATGGCTTGCTATGAGAGTCTGGGGTCGAACGACTTGTCCCCCCTTCCCCCAGAGGCTTTGTGAGACATGGGCTAGTAGACCCCCAGGCCTGTGACAGCCTTGCCATCAGTCGGGTCAAAAGAAGTGCCCAGCCAGCGGAGCTTCCCCGCGGCCCCAGAGCGACACCCCACACCTGGCCACCGTCCCTCCCGAGGAGCCAGGCTATCTGCGGTTGGATTACCCTGGGAACCAGCTGCTCTCCTCACCCAGGGAAGAGCCCTCATCAGAGAGCCGTGTCCCGGCCTGCCCCTTGTCCTCTCCCTTTTAATCTGACACCTGACCTTCTAGTCTGAATTAACCGTTTACCGCCGAAGGGCCTGGCCGGTGCGGGCGCAGCACACGCACGTCTACCAGCCCGAGGGCCGATGATTCAGGGCCACCTCTTCCCCAAAACCTGCCATTGATAAACCCCGAGGAGCCTGGGCCGGTGTGACAGGTGATGGCGGTGTCTCCAGCGGAGAACTGCCCTACGAGGCTTCCAAGGCTCTCATCCCAAAGGAAGCCAATGTCACGGTTCTCTTGCGTCCAGCAATGAGTGGGTTTGACCTACTGCCTTTTTTTGGGGGGGTGAGTGGGGGTGGGACAGCCGAGTGCTCCAGCTTCACAGGCTTCCTCAGCATGGACTCCGTGATGAGCTTGCCTGCATCTTAGTTGACTGGGGTTAGGGGTGAGGGTGCTACCCTGTGGGCTGAGGAAGGGGTGGGGGGTGTCTGCGACCAACACCTCTATTCTCTCCTCTCAGATGTGCACACCCAGCAACACCCCAGCCACGCCCCCGAACTTCCCAGACGCCCTGGCCATGTTCTCCAAGCTTCGCACCTCCGAGAGCCTGCAGGGCAGCTCCGGCCCCGGGATGGCCGGCGCCTGCTCCCCGCCTGCAAACTTCAGCCCCTTCTGGGCCTCGTCTCCCCCCAGCCACCAAGCGGCCTGGATCCCACCCTCCTCCCCCACGACGGCCCACAGCTTCCACCACCACCACCACCCACAGCCCACGTGGCCCCCCGGAGCACAGCAGGGGCCCGCCCCTCAGAAAGCGGTGGCGGCAATGGATGGCCAGAGATGAGACTGGACACCACCGCCAGCGGGGGCTGCGGGTGCCCCGGGCTGGAGGGGGCGTTGCAGGGGAAGCTGGGGAGCCGGGGGAGCCAGGGGCGGGTGGGGGCAGGGTTCCTGAAGATCGCACTGGAAGATTTTATAAAAGAATTTTTGTGGGGTTTGCGGGGGAGGCAGTAAACTTCCTGAGCCTCTTGGGTCCTTGGGGAGTTTTCTCTTCAGGCAAGTTTTTTTTTTCTTCTCTTTTTAATATGTATAATATATATAAATATATGATTATAACGTGCGTGAGTGTGGGCTGGCCGGGCTGGCACGGGAGGACGGAGTGGAGCATCCTTTGGTGCCAGTGACCCCTTGGCCACCGGGTCGTGGCAGCTGCAGCGACGCCACGTGGTGGGTGTGGGCTGCTGTCTCCCTGGAGTCACACCCGGCCCCTACCCAGGCCAGGAGTGTCCAAGGAGCGGCTCAGAGGGGCGGGGGCGGGGGGGGGGGGGCTGCCTTGGCCATCCAGAGGTTCGCCCCAACTGAGGGGACCCGTGGGACCGAGGAGTTCTCGTCATCCCCCTCCTGCCCCAGGGCCGAGGAGTTCTCGTCATCCCCCTCCTTCCCCAGGGCCTGGGGTAGCCCCTCAGCCCGGCTCACCTCCCCCGGGGTCCCCCTGCACCTGCACAGAGGGCCCAGGTGTGGGCTGAGCCAGTGCGGCTTTGGGATGAAGGCGCTGCGCGTGCGCAGGGGCTCCGCGGAGCGGCCCCGGCTGCGAACTGGTTTCTTGAGGTTTGGAGCCCATGGCACGAGGGTGAGACCTTAACCTAAAGACTTGATTTTTCTGACTTGCCTGCCTCGCGGCGCTCTCATTTACCGCGGTCGACGCGGGCTTGCTGGAGGGCGGAGGCCGCCGTGGTGCAGGTCTGGCTTAAGGTCCAGGGGGTTGTCCCAGGGATGGGGAGGGACGGTGGCCTCGGCCTGGCCCCAACGCCTAGCCCTTTCCGCCTTGCTCAGCAGCCGCGCGGTGCAGCCCACGCGAGAAGGATAGACCCCTCTTACTGTGGGCCCTCCAGGCGCCATCTTCTCCAGCCCCCCCAGCTCCTCCGTGGCCTCCTAGGGGGTAACGCCCCCACCCCACGCCCGCCCAGCTAGGTTGACCTTGCTGCCCTGCGCTCAGCTGCCTTTAGGGTGGGGATCCCCATGAGCTGCCAGAGGACAACCCAGGCAGTGGGCGCCCAAGGCATTGGAATGGTGACAGTGTTAACTTCTGGGATAGGGGACCTTGTAAGCTGTGTGGATGACAGGCAGGGGGTGGGGGTCCTCCCTGGGGCCCAAGTCAGGGTGAACCCTTCCCCCACTCCTGCGTGCCTCCCCACACCCGGTGGGCTTTCCCTGTGGCCCAGGTGGCTGTAGGGGACTGCTAGGTTCTGGCCCAAAGTGAAGTGAGACCACCTCTCCCACCTTGGATCTTCTGCCTGCCTGGGGCAACCCCTGCTCCAGCAGAGTAGAACGCTGGGCCCCAGCGGGCCTGGCCTCTCTGCAAGGGACCCACCCTCCTGGGGCCTTTTGAAACAGGCTTACTCCTTTCAGTTTTATTTCCTGGGTTGAGGCCACCCCCCATGGCCCAGTGCTGTGCCCATCTGTGCTTTCGCCCCGGGTGTCGGGGGAGCCCCTTCCTGGGGGTGAGGAAGTCAGGGGGCTGGGATGGGTTTTTTTGGGGGGGGGAGGTGGTGTGAGGGCGGCTGGGTGGCGTGGGAATCCGGGAGGATGTTCTAGCAGCCAGAGAACGGGAGTCCTGCCCCTGTAGGTGGGTGTCTGGACAGGCCTGGGTGTGGAGTGCAGGGCCAAGCCTTGTCAAGCAGGTGAGTGTGGACGGGGCGACTGCCCGCCAAGGACGACATTGCTTGGGCAGGGTGGGGCCTGGAGTGGCAGAAATGGAGCTGGGGCGGGATGGGCCCAGGGGTGTGTTCAAGGTGAGCCTCTAGACTGCCTCCACCAGTGCAGCCCCTCCCATTGGGAGTGTTCACCCCGCTCTGCAGGGGCAGGGAGGAGGAACCCCTCTGGGACTGTTTCCTGTGTGATCACACCCCACCCCTCAATACCTCAGAGCCAACCTCCCGCCCCCAGCTCTGCTTTCCCACACCACAGGTGAGACGGGGGTGGGGGGAGCCCCGTCTTTGATTAGGGCTACTACTACTGAACCCTGGGAACAGTGTGAAAGACAGAAACCCCCACTGATGAGGGGAAGGGTTTGTGGGCTGATGGGGCAGCTCACAATCTAGCTCCTCCAGGGTCCAGACACTGCACCTGCCTGAACTCCCCTTCTACTGGCCGCCTTCTGCTCCCACTGCCACCACTTTCGGCACACGGGGGAGGCAGTCCTCTGGCCTGTAGGCAATGGGGGCTCATCCTGGAAGCAGCCAGGATGGAGACAGCACACTGGCACCTCTTCCATGCCACCCTCACAGCCCCAGCATGTCTCTATCTGCCTCCCTTGGGCACGAGGCAGCTCAAGAAATGGGGGTAGCCTTCAGGCCCAGCTGTCTTGGGAGCTGTGCCTTGCAGGGTGAGGACAGCAAACACCCTTCCCAGTTGACTGAAGGCTTCTGCTGGTGGCAACACTCCCATGGGCCCCGTGCCAGGCCCTGGGAGCTGCCCTGAGCCAACAGTGGGAGGGCAGCAGGCAGTGGCCCCCTGGTCTCAAACCCAAGGTTCAGCTCCACAGGTCCCACCCAGAGTCAGAAATGGTGACTGGCACCTTGGATTAGTCCTGATCAGAAGGTGGGCGGGTCCCACCCAGGCAGACCAGCACCATGCCCCAGGGATATCATCTGAGGCCTCTCTCCCAGAGCCCGACACCCTGGGAGAATGGCTCCATTTGCTCTTCGGGGCTCTGGTTCTTAGGCTGCTCCAGACCCACCTCCTAGCTGGAGACACAGGGGCGAGGTCTCCCCCAGCAGCGGCACCTCCCTCCCTGTCCGTCAGGTCACCAGCACCAGAATCTCCTCAATGTTTATTGATGACTGCTCAGTGCATAGTGGTCCTCGGCCCCCGGGTAGGCTCCTCCATGCCCTCATGGGGTGGCACCTCCAGATTCATGGGGCTGCCTGCAGGCCGGCTGGCCGTAACCATGGAGCTGTTTGGGTGCAGCAAGTTCAACTCGGAGAAGCGCCCCTCGGAGGACACGGGCCTGTCTACCCGCTGGCGGGACAGGACTGCAAGACAGGAGGGGTTGAGGTTCCTGTCGCCCTCCCTGTGCCCCACCCCTGGGGCCCAACCGCTGTGCACCCCAGTCTGCTCACTGTCCCCGGAAGCAGGGAGCAGCACCCCCCTGCCCCACCCCACCCCCAGGCCGAGCCAGGCTGTGAGGGGAAGAGTCCCCGTGCCTCCATGCAAGTTCAGGATCCGGCTCTTGAATAGACAATGAGGGTCCTTATGATCCCGGAGGATAGGGATTAGTAAAGGCCACGTTCAAACAGCTCTAAAGCAAACAACCAGAGGTGACAATTTGATGGCAGCCCCAACTGGGTTAGACCAGCAACGCAAGATTCTCCATGGTTGGGGTGTTGTTTTTTAAGTAGACCACCAGGCCTTTCTTCTATGGGTAGACTTGAACTTCCAACCTCTTGGTTAGTAGCTGAGTTCACCGCCTACACCACCAGCAGCCCCCACTCACAGACCAATGGTGCTTAATCTGAGTAATGCCACGACCCTTGAATACAGGCCCTCGTGTGCTGGTGACCCTCCAACCACAACATTATTTTCATGGCTATATCTTTTTTTTTTTTTTTTTTTTGTGGGCATCACTGCTCTCCAGTGGTGGGAGTAGGAGGGCCAGCCCCACTGCTGGAATTGAACCTCCGTCCCTGTGGGCCGCAGTCCTGCACACAACCACTACGCCACTGGGGCTCAGCCCTTCATGGCTATATCTTAACTGTAATTTTGCTACTGTTATAATCGGGCAGTCCTGTGAAAGGCTCCTTCGAGCCCTTGGTGGTCGAGACCCACAGGTTGAGAACTCCTGTTAGACTGACTCCCGCCTCACCCCCACCCCTCCTACCTCTCACGACACTTTCCATCCCCTGGGAGCAGACTGGAGTCCAGGAGAAGGGCACTAAGGAGTCCGTGGAGAGAGACTCCTGGGAGCCAGGGCACAGAGCACCAACTGGGACCAGGCAGCCTGTCTTCCCATCCTGGTTCTGCCTCTTTCCTAACTGTGTGGCCTTGAGCAAGTGCCTCCACCTCTCTGTGCCTCAGGGCCCTCGGCTGCCCATGGGCTAACGGCAGCCCCGACCCCTTCATGATGAGGTGAGTAGGGCCTGGCCTGGGACCAACACACACCGCAGACAGGGAGCCGGGGGCTTTCCGGTGTCCTCTGCCCCCCAACCACAGACACCGACTTCTGGGACTGGGGCATCTGTTAGGCAGTGGCTATAGGACGGTCCCCACAAGCCTCCTGGGAGCGTTCCTCCGCCCAGTGTGGTGGGGCCACAGGGAGGGAGGCGGGCGGTTGAGCAGCTCTGGTGGGGCGACCCCTAGTGCACAGATGGGGGAACTGGCCGTGGAGAGCGGAGAGATTGGCTCCCTGGGAGGGAGGGGAGTCAGTCCTGCCTGTCTGCCATTCTAAGGCCCCTCTCCGGCCTCCAGGTCCCACCAGGACTCCAGGCCCTTGTGGGGCAGAGCGCCGTGAGCCCTCCGGTGACCCGGCCTCCAGGTCTGAGCACAGGACTCCAGAGGTCCTGTAGGCCTGGGAGCAGTGGGGAAGCTGAGCAGTGCCAGGGCCCAGCCTCAGACTGGGTTACACAGCTCCAGCCGTGAGCAGCGGCCCTGGGGAAGGACTCAGCCCGGAGCAGGGCCTTGGGTGTCCCTGCTGCCATTTCTCCTGGTGGAAAACGGGCAGCAGCAAGGGCCCGCGGCCAGTGCCCGGCCCACAGTGGCGTGGAGGGGGTGTGAGTTTCCTTCCCTCCTCTGCGCCACCCCATTTCTCAGCCCCCCGGAGGAAAGTGTAAGCAGGTGGGGGCTGGTTGTGCAAGGAGGAGGAGGGGGTGGGGGGCAGGGCTGGCGCGCCGCCCACAGGGAAACTACCTGTGTTGCTACCAGCCACGGTCTGTGCGCTCTGAGGCCGCAGGGGCAGCTGGCTGTGGCTGCTCAGGGACTGCTGCCGGTGCAAGTGGGTCCGGGAGGATGGCTTCGGTTTGTGCTTGGCAAGCACTGTGGCTGAAGGGGGACAGTGGGAGGTGGGGGTCCCTACTAGGGGATGGAGGGGAAGAGTACGGGGTGAGGTGCCGGTGAGGGGAGAGGGCCCCTGGTCCCTTCTCTGTCTGTCTGCATTTGTGGACACACCCTTGGAAACCTGTCCATCCTGCCATCCATTCCACCCATCTGTCCATTCGTGCCATGGCCAACCATCCAGTCACCTGTCTGCCCATTATTGCATCTCCTCATGCAAGCCACCAGCCATCGTCTGCCCATCCCTCCAGAGAGTCCCCAGGGAGGGCCACACGTTGGGCCTGGCCTGGGCGCTAGGGGAATTTGGAGCCCGGGTTGACAAGTCCAGAGGGACGCAGTCAGAAAGGCACTCTGCCTAGCCAGCCACAGGCCCGTCGGAGGATCGAGAGTGTGTGGAGACTCGGGAGAGGGCATCATGCGTTTGAGGAAGGGGCGCGACTTGGCTGGGGCAGGAAGGCCTGATGGTGGCAGCATGACAGGCCCCAGCCGGCGAGAGGGCCTGGCTATCTGGCCGAGGCTGGAAAGCTGCCCTCCACCTGCGAGCATGAACCCACTTTTGGAGACCTGGGTGGAGAGCAGTTAGGGAGGGAGAGCGGGAAGGAGCCCATGGGCCCCAAGCTGCCTAGACACTCACTGTCTTTCGTGAGGATGCCCGGCAGTCTTGTATCCATCCGCCCCTTGTAAATGTGTCCGTCCAGACCCAAGATGTCCACCTCGTCGTGCTGTGGAGATGGCAGTGCTCAGAGCCCTGTCTCCCCGGCTCCAGGCACCATCTTCTAACCCTGGTACCAGCACCTCCCCCACATTTGGGGTGGGCCCCTGGCAGAGCAGCCAGGAAGGGAAGGGAAGCTAGTTTTCTTCTGAGAGCTGAGGGCCCGTGGTGGAGGGGTGCGGGCCGGGGCCAGGACTCTTCCACCCATCAACACCCCGGCCCTAACTGGGTCTGCCCAAGCACCTGCCTCCAGGCCGAAGGCTGGGGGGAGGGGGATGTTTCCTGGATGACTTGAGACTCTGGGGAGCAGGGTCCTCCCCCCACCTCCCGCCCCCGGGCTGCTCCTGACCTTCCTGGCAATCTGGATTTCCTCGGCGGGGAGCAGGCCCTGGGGCAGGTGCTGTGGGCGGGAGCGGCGGTAAGGGTAGGTGAGGGTATGGCTGCCTCCGCAGCGCC
>PVJH01033067.1:0-21957 GCA_004026705.1 Nesogale talazaci
CCCCCGACCACTGCTCTCAGTCCTCTCTCTCCCCCGACCACTGCTCTCAGTCCTCTCTCTCCCCCGACCACTGCTCTCAGTCCTCTCTCTCCCCCGACCACTGCTCTCAGTCCTCTCTCTCCTGGCTCTCCAAGAGGCAGGGCACCAGCGCCAGGGAAAGCGCGCTCTCCCCTGCAGAGCAAATCTGTATCTCAGCTTTGCCCGCCAGAGTTTCCTCATTCCTCCATGCTTCGCTCTCTGGCAAACAATTTCTCCATCTTATTCCATTAGGAGTGAAATTCTCTCACGCGGTCTCCATAAGGTCTCTCAGAAACGCCACTGAGCAGTTCTAGTCTGCCCTGTTGGGTTGCTGAGAATCAGCGTTGACGTAAGGGTGTTTTCCACAGTGAGAGGCGCTGCCTCTGGTGGGGAGCTGGGCTGATCTGGGGCTGTGGGAGCACATGCCGACATCTTTTCCTTGGTTGTCGGCTAGCGGATAGAAGTTTGCCATTGCCCAGGGAGTGCCAAGCCATTTTTTTCCAGTGAAAAAAGGGGGGTTCCATGGGCCAAATAAGTCTGCCAAGGTTCGCCAGTTTAGATAGTCCAAGTGAATGGAGAACAGTGGTGCTTTTGCCTCCAAGCAGTCCTTCTCATGGTGTAATGCCGTTTTTGAAAAGTTGGCTTCCCCTTAGTTCAGATAGAATAGCTCTTTGGAGCAGTCAGTATTTCTCTGAACAGTTCAGACCTGGGTGAGGGAGAACTGTCCTTTTGGGGGAAACTTATATGCGTTCTTTTCACACATTGACTATCTCATTTTCCAACATTTCACATGACGATAGAGAAAAATCCATCCCAGCAAGCCTTTCACACATTAACCACATTCAGCTAGCAGTAACGACTGCCAAGGCACACGGCGAGAATAAGGCTGGCTGTGACGGTTAAGGCTGGGAGTCTTCTTGACTGGGCCATGCTTCTCAGTGGGTGGTGGTCGTGTGTTGATATAATCATCTCCCGTTTTGTGATCTGAGGTGGTGGTCATTCTGCACTCCTGCATAACACTAATTTTGTGCCAGAATCTGGGGTTTGGAACCTAACCATGTTGATAAGTGAAGAAATGGTGTAATTTTTGCTGTAATTTACTCATTCAACAAATAGTGATTGAAATCCTGCCCCTGGTTGGGCACTTCTCTAAGTGCTGGGGCCATACCAATGAACAAAGCAGAGATGTCTGTGTCAGTCCGAGTACACTAGAGAAACAAACTCATAGACATGCATATGGATATAAGGGTACGGTGTATATATAAGAGGAATAGTACATTAAGAAAACATCCCAACCCAGTCCAGTTCAAAATCATAAGTCCGATATTAGCCTTTATAGCCGATATCAGTCTATAAAGTCTCCTTCCAACTCATGAAGTCACGGGCCAGTGGATGCAGAGTCCCGGCGCTGGCAGGGGTCTCCCCATGGCACCTCGCTTCCAGGGCTCAGGGTCCATCAACAGCATCCAGTGGTGGTAGTGACAGCTCATCGCTGGCAGGGCTCTCCACTTCGCCAGCTTCAGAGGTCTGATTTCATAAGGATAAGGCCGTGTGGCTTCTCCTCCGGCTCCTTCAGCTCCTCAGATACTGCCATCTTGTCCATGATTCATCGTCTCAGACTAACTCCCAACAACTGGGGAGATTGCTTCTCCTCTCCATGAGGAAAATATCACGAGAGTTCCCAGAAGTCTCAGGAGAAAGCCATACCCACACGGAGGCCTCACAGGCTGTGCAATGGCTATCTCCAGATTAACGGGTTAGACTCCACCCCTACATCTCAGCCATGAAATTAACATAAACACATGACCACCACCACGTCCTTAACTTTGTGAAAGTCACCGTTAGACGTAGGATACACAGACAGTAGTATCAATGCATAGAATGTCAATTGGCAGTGAGCACTTTAAGAGAAAACTAAAGCCGAAGCAGGGGGCTAACAATTAGTTGGGTTGTAATTTAAGTGGAGTAGTCAGTTCTGAGGATCCCTGATGGGGTAGCGGTTATGCATTCAGCGGTGACCTGCAAGGCCAGAAGTTCAAAAGCAGAAACACAGGGCTTCCTTCTCGTCAACTGTTCATCTCAGAAACTCACAGGGTGGCAGTTCTGCCATGGTTCTCAACCTGGGAGTCGAACAACCCTTTCTCAGAAGTCTCCCGATTCATGGATTGCTAACCACAAAGTCAGCAATTCAAAACCACCAGAAGAAAGATGAGGCTGTCTACTCTCATAAAGATTGATAGCCTCCGAAACCCACCAGGATGGTTCTCCTGTAGACCCACTGCGGTTCAGAATGGGCTGTGGCAGTGTCTCTCACCCTCCATGCTGGTGCCTGTCAGTGCACAGAGATCTTTGCAGCTGAAGAACTCTTTCTGCCTTTGGGAGGTGTCTGTAGTTGGTGTAGGTGTCTTTGAAGCCCAGTAGACTTGGTGTTGATTCCCAGCCTTGGTGTTGACTAGCTTTGTGTTGCAGGCGGGTCACCCAGCTCCTGTGAGTTCCTGGGAGGTGGCCCATTCAGTGCTGGGCTTTGTGTTTCTCTGTCCCTTTCACTCCTTCCTCCGCTTCCTCCCTTTCTCCTGGCCACACAGCGGCAGTGCTTCTGTGGACTCTCCTGACACTGGAATGGACACGGTCCCACCTCTGCCTTCCTGCCCAGGGGGCATACACGATGCTTTGCCTTGGAAGGTTGGGGGCTGGAGGCCCCTCCCCCCAGAGGCCCCTCAGGAGGCAGGGCTGGCTGGCTGCTTTTGAGGCCCCAGCCTGTATGCACACAGAGTCCCCCAAGTCAGAATCCACTTGCTGGCAACTACAACCTGCTCCCCTGAACCGTCTGAAAATCCCTGGAGGGTTCCAGTGTGCTGTGTATCTCTCAGCAGCCGGCTGAGTTCTGGATGTCCCCAGATATTTAGTTAACGAGAACATTACCCAAGTGTCCATCTCAGAGCTAAGAAGCACCTGCAGAGACAGCAGAAGAGTTCAGAAACTTCTCCAAATGGGGTGGTTTGTAGAGAAGCAATTTCTTCATATTGCTTCTATTGGGGAAAAAACAAAAAACGTGTTTTCCTCCCTCTGTTTTTTTTTTTTTTTCTGAGTTACCCCAGGTGAGTCAACACCAGTTTCTTTTACACTCTTTTTAGCTGATTAAAACATGTACCGTAACTATTATATACAGGTGAAGCCCTGAAATTTCTCTGTTGAGAAAATCTAAACAGATTTATTTTCTCTAGTCTAATCAGATTGGCTCTATAATCTCCTATAGCAAATACACTTTTCACTTCGAGTCTGTTCCAGCAGTAGGCTAAATTTAAACCATGGTTGGCAGACTTTTATGCAGGGCATCATCAATAAATTTCAGCTGTTTTGCAACTGAGAGAATCTTTTAAAAATGATATGTTAATGGAGTAAATGAGGTTTTACCTCTTTAGTTGCTTCAGCTTAAAGGAATTGTGGACATCTAGCCGAAAAGCAACAAAGCCCACATGGGAGAAGCACACCAGCCTGTGTGATTATGAAATGTTGATGGGAAGAGGCACCAGAAATTCAAAAGCAAGCAACCAAATTGATGAAGGGGCATGGATGTAGTGGAGAGCCCAAACCCACCTGTAAGATAATTGGACAGCCTCTCTCAGAAGAGCTATACGGAAGGGATGATAAATCCAGGGTCGGGAACAGCACTGATGAAGTGTATAAGTATCCTCTAGTTCTTCAATATTTCCTCCCTTGACCATTATGTTTTTTTATTTGAGAAACTTTTGTTGTTGTTGATTTTTGGGCATCACTGCCCTCTGGTGGTGGGAGTAGGAGGCTCAGCCTTTGCTCCTGTGGAGCCGCTGCTGGAATTGAACCTCCATCCCAGTGGGCCGCAGTCCTGCGCACAACCACTACACCAGGGGATCAGCCTGAGAAACTTCTTTTTATCAGAGAAACTTCTCTAGTAAAGAACTATAGAAATGATCCCTGAAAGTATAGTCTTTATGTTTTTTTATTTTATTTATTTGTTTTTTGGCATCACTGGTTTTTTTATTTGTTTTACCTCCTCAATCATGTTAGATTTGTGGATGTTCACTTGTATATTTAAGGTCGTTCAGGACATGAAAACCAAGATTGAGGCTGAGTCCTGGTGGTGTAGTGGTTGTGTGCGGGACTGCGGCCCACTGGGACGGAGGTTCAATTCCAGCAGTGGGGCTGGGCCTCCTACTCCCACCACCGGAGAGCCGTGATGCCAAAAAAAAAGAAAAAGAAAACCAAGATTGATAACCCTTCAGAACAGTAACAAGGAATTCAGGAAGAAAGCAAATGTTTTGAAACTGATTGTGGTAGCAATTGTTCAATACTGTTGGATATGATTGAACTATGGAATTTTATATATGTAAGAGTTGCCAATAAAATGATTAATTTTAAACAAAATAAAAGAATTGTGAAATGTATATAAAAGGAATAAAGAAAAAAGTTCAGCCAACAACTCCCAAGTTAGAGCAAATTAAAATGAAAAAAAAAAAAAAGTATGGTCCAGGAAGGGGTTTGGGGTTCACACTAAATCCTAGCTCCAACGTAAGAATAATTAGTTCTTACATCATGGCCCTGCTCGATCCTCACCCTCAGAAAGGGGACACAGAAGATACAGGTGCTCTAGCAAAAATGTGAAGAATTTACATGGTGCCTGGCTATCAGATAAAATAGCATCTGGGTATTAAAGGCTGCTCTCCCAATAAGCCGCCATCTCAGCGAGATGTCAATTAAGCCCACATGGAAGAAGCACACCGTCATCTGTTGCTGAAGGATTGGAATCCCTATCATCCCAAGTCAAAGGAGGGATCGGGACCAGAGCCTAAGTTGTGAGAATCCGGGGTGCAAAGAGCGATGGATGACAGAGGGAGCCCCAGATTCATTTGTGGAACTGCGCCTCCAGAGAACGCTTCCTGTCTGCAGTTGTGGGGTGGGAGGAGTGGGTCAATAATGGAATTATTGGAAGAGAGGCGTAAAGAAGATCAAAGCCATAAATCTGGCCTGCACAGCTAACACTTTGTCAGCGCCCCTCAGAGTGCAGACTGGGCCTGATCTGCTTTCCGAAGTTTTCAGTATTTTAGTTTGCTTTTTGTTAGTTCATAGTAGGGTGTATCTCAGAGGTGTTAGGTCATGGGAGCTCACCCTCTTGACGCTGTGTGACATGCTTTTCCCTCTCTGGGTATATGAAACCCAGGATGGATGAACCTATAGGGCCAGCACGTAGAATAAGGGGGGGTTGGGATACATTGGTGGGGGGGGGGTATATAAGGGAGACGATAGCAAGGAGTCTGTCGAAAAAGAATGGTTGGAAACTGATTGTGGTACATTTCTGCTCAAGGTGATTGAAATACGGAGTGATATTTATATGCATTAAATTCCAACTGATACTACGTAGCCCTCGTGGAAGTGTGACGTGCACATGGAATAAGCGCCACTGGAGGTTACTCTCAGGGTCACTCACTGTAGATGCGAGCACTCTTGTCCACATGAGTAGCCTTTCTATTTTTTTTAAATCTATGAATTACAATTTTATTGGGAGCTCTTACAGATAACAATCTGTAATTCCATTAGATCAAGCAAAATTGTACAATTGCTGCCATCATCATCTTCAAAACCTGTTCTTTCCTTCTCGAACTCTATATCAACTCCTTTTTCAAAGCCCCTCCACTCCCTCAGCTTGCCTTTTACTCTTTCCCGGAGCCTGATCCCACTGCGGGAGGCGGGGAGGAGCTTTTCCCTGATTCTCTGTTGAACTAAACTGAGAACTTTGTTCTAGGATTTCTTCCAAACCCGCCCCCCCCCCCTTGCCACCTGATAACCCTGCCTTCTCTTCCCTGGCACACCCTTGGCACCCAGTCTGCCGAAGCCCAGCTCCAGGGAGAGTGTTGGGTTGTGGTTGCTTGGTGCAGAGCGGGAGACAAAAGCTGTGCTTTTCCACAGCTCAGTTAAAGCATCCAACTCAGAGTGGAGTCCTTTCTTAGCAACCACATAGGCAGTTGCCCTCCAATTCTCTGCGTCTCATGGTGTCCCCATCTGTGTCACAGGAGAACTGTACCTCTTAGAGTTATCAATGACTGATTTGTGCAAGCATGACTGGGGTTGTCTTCCAAGGCCCAACTGGGGGACTCAAACTTGCAACCTTCTGGTTAGCTGCCAACCACATTAACTGCATCAGGCAGGGATTCTGAGTCTCCTTATAGAAACTCTTTGTAAGAGAAGGATTGATTGTATCCAATCATAGTGTACACCATGTGTTAGGCTCGGTTGTCTAGAGAAACACAACCAGTGGCAATCATGTCTGTGTATGAGAGCTTTATGTCAAGAAGTAGTGTTCTCTCCATGGGGTATGCCATCACAAGACTTGCAAGCCGGAGCTCCCTTCAGATCAGTAGCCTGAGGCCGCTGATGCAGAAAAGTGAAGTGGGGAGGTCACAGGCTGGTGGGTGCAGATTCAGGTGGATCTGAGGTTGATGGGAACACAGCAGGGCACTGAAAGCTCTAAGGTTGGCAACCCACTTGCGTCTGCCCCTAGAGGTAGACAGAATCCAAGCAAGGAGGAAGGCAGGAAGGAGTTCCCACTGCCCGGCTTATAGAAAAGGAGTCCTGTTGGCGTAGTGGTTACTAGTTGGGCTGTGATCCACACGGTTGCAGTTCGAAACCACCAACTGCTCCCCGGGAGAAAGGTGAGGCTTCTACTCCTGTAAATAGGTGCAGTCCTGGAAACTCAATGAGACAGATCTGCCCTTGCTTTATGAGGTCGTTATGACTTGGCATCCAGTTGTTTGAGTCTTACAGAATAGGCCACACCTCTACCACTTGATTGACAGGCTGGACTCCACCCCTTCCTCCACAGGTACCATCAAGTTGGCATAAAGATCTAAGCCCACAAACATATGGGATTAAGTACTGTTACTGACTGAGCTAGGATTCTAGCCATCTTTTTTTTTGGGGGGGTGGGGCATCACTGTCCTCAGGTGGTGGGAGTAGGAGGCCCAGCCTTTGCTCCGTGGTGCTGGATTTGAACCTCCATCCCAGTGGGCCGCAGTCCCGCGCACAACCGCTACGCCACTGGGGCTCAGTCTCTAGCCATCTTTTATAAAACGGGTAAAATTGAATGTCTGGCAGCTTAGGCTCCTCCCTTGTTCTTGGTAAATTATCATAAAGTAAAAAGCCTACAAGTAACTTATAGCCCATTAAATGGAGTCTTTAGCAAGCAGCATTTGAAAGAGTATGAAGTTACTTTGTGTTTCAATTCCAAACATCATAACCAGTTTGCTTGTTTTCTCCTTAGGCCAATTTTAACACCAACTTTTCTGGCATGGATGGACATAGACATGTAGGCCAAGAGAACGTGATGAACTTTTCTGATGTCTACCACTCCAATGCAGAGTACTTCCGGAAACTAGAAGAACTAAAGGCTGCTCATATGGAAACTATGGCGAAGTTGGAGAAAATGTACCAGAGTAAATTAAACCTGAAGGGAGTTCAGCCAGTGATCATCAGGGAGAATGACCCCAGTGTCTCCTCCAGGTCAGTTTGTGCGCAGTCTCACGTGTAGCCTGAAACAGAAAGCATCCACACTGGAATGAGCCCAGGAAAAGTCGTTCAGCATGTCTCCCCTCAACTAACTCTCAGCACTCTTCTTGATAAAGGAAGGAGGAATTTCTTAATGTATTATGGCTTACCACCCTACTTACACCCAAGGTGATTTCTTGGTTTGAAGGTGTGTTAGTCCAGGTAGACTAGAGGAACAAATTTCATAGACGCGCATATGGATATAAGGAAAGGGCTTATATACAAAAGGAATGTGACACTAAGAAGGCATCCCAATCCAGTCCAGTACAAAGTCATAAGTCCGATATTAGCCCATATGCCCTAAATCAGTCTACAAAGCCTCCTTCCGACTCACAACGTCACAGGACAGTAGGTGCAGAATTCTGGCGCTGGTAGGGGTCTCCCATGGCTCCTCACTTCCAGGGCTCAGGCTCCATCAGCAGCATGCCGCTCCATCTTCAGAGGTCCGGCTCCATCAGGGCAAAGCTGTGTGGTCTCTCTGCCAGCACCTCCAGCCTCTCAGACGCTGCCATCTTGTCTTTTCCGTGACTCATCGCCTCTCAGACTAACTCCCAACAACTAGGGAAGATAGCGTCTCATCTTCATGAGGGAAATAGCACGAGAATTCCCAGAAGTCCTAGGAGAAAGCCATGCCCACATAGAGGCCTCATTGGCTACTCAATGGCTATCTCCAGATTAACAGGCTAGACTCCACCCCTACATTTCAATCATAAAATTAACATAAGCACATGACTGCCACAGAAGGTCACTTGGTTTGCCATTTAGTCTTTTCTGTTTGGCTGGCCATATAGCAATGTTTGTTGTGCAACTATAGAAATATATCAAGATATTTTGTTGGGATGATTTTAAGGGATGAATATTAAAGATTACTTTAAAAAGCCCCTTTAAACATGTGGGTAAGCATGAGTTCAAAAGATGTCATACAAAGGATTCAAGACTATAAGATATAAATGTGACTTCCATTTTTTAAAAAAACATCATTTTATTGGTGGCTCATACAACTCTTATCATAATCCATACATCCATCCACTGTATATCAAGCACATTTGTATATTTGTTGCCCTCATCCTCAAAACATTTGCTTTCTACTTAAGTCCTTAGTATCAGCTCACTTACCCCTCTTTCCCCGCTGCCCTCTCCCTCATGAGGCCTTAATAATTTATTAATTATTATTTTATCATATTGTACACTGTCTGATGTCTCCCTTCACACACTTCTCTGTTGTCTGTACACCAGGGAGGAAGTTATACGTAGATTTTTATAATCGCTTTCCCCCTTTCCTCTACCCTCCCGGTGTCACCTCTCTCACTACTGGTCCTAAAGGGATTGTCTGGCCTGGAGTCCCCATGTTTCTGGTTCCTATCTGTACCAATGTACATCCTCTGGTCTAGCCAGATTTATACAGTAAAATTGGGATCATGATAGTGGGGGGAGAGGTTGCATTGAAGAACTAGAGAAAAGTTGTATGTTTCATCATTATTTTCTTTTTTTTGAGGCATCACTGCCCTCTGGTTCTAAGCTAGATGGCCGCTTGTTTTCCTTCAAGCCTTTAAGACCCCAGACACTATATCTTTTGATAACTGGGCACCATCAGCTTTCTTCACCACATTTGCTTATGCACACATTTGTCTTCAGTGATCGTGTTGGGAAGGTGAGCATCATGGAATGCCAATTTAATAGAACAAAGTGTTCTTGCATTGAAGAAGTACTTGAGTGGAGGCCCAATGTCTATCTGCTGCCTTCGTGTTAACCCTATAAGTATATACATGTAGATCTATTTCCCTATCATCATATGTAAATATATTTACCTATATAAATGCCTGTATTTAGACTTCTATAAGTGCCCTTTGCCTGCTATTTTTTCCCTCTATTTCCTTTTACTCTCTTCTTGTTCCACTATCATGCTCAGCCTTCCTTTGGGGTTCAGTAATTTCTCTCCGTTACATTACCCCTGATCAATCCCTATCAGGCTTCTCACACCCTCTTGCTATCGAATTTGGATCAATTGTTGTTCCCTTGTCCCTGAGTCAGTCAACACCACTTCCTTTCCCCAACTCCCCTCTCCCATGATCCCCCAGAACCATCGGTCCCATTGTTTTCTCCTCTAGACTGTTCATCCTGCCTATCTTATCTAGATAGACCTACAGAGATAGTAGTATGCACAAAAAAAAAAAACAAGACTTAGCAAGACAAAGCAACAAAAGAAAACTGGCAACAACAATAACAAAAAAATCAACGTCTACCATATGGAGCTCTGGATTAGGTCTGTACCTGCCATACTACCTAGACCTCACCCCAGGAATTTTTGTGTACAGTAGCTTTTTTCCTATGTCCTTTTGCATTTTTTAAAGCTTGCCTCAGCAGACTCATGTTGTAATTGTCCTTTTGCGCTTATTTCACTTAGCATAATTTATTTCAGCTTTTCCCATGCAGTGATATGCTTCATGTGTTCATCACTGCTTTTCAACAATGCATAATATTCTATTGTATGTATATACCACAGTTTTTAAATTCATTTGTCAGTTGATGGAAATTTGGGTTGTTTTCACTCCTTACAATAGTGAAACATGCCACAGTGAACATTGTAGCACAAATGTCTGGCTGTCATTTGTTTCTTGTCTCTTGGGGGTATATGTCCAGTAGGGGGATTGCTGGGTCATGTGGTAGCTCAATTTCCATCTGTTTTAAATATCGCCAAATCAATTTGCATAGTGACTGTACATACCTGTATGTCCACCAGAGTGGATGAGAGTTCCAATACTTGTTGATTTCTGATTTTTTGAATTGGGCTATCTTTGAGGATGTTAGGTGATATCTCGTTGTTTTAATTTGCATTTTTCTTATGGCTCATTATCAGGCATATTTTCTCATATGTTTATTGGCCATTCAGATTTCTGCTCCTGTGAAACTTCTGTTCAGGTCCTTTGCCCACATACTCAGTGAGCAAGTAGTTGTTTCTTTTTGGAAGCTAGCATAGTATTGTAGATTTTAGTAATAATGCCTTTCTCTCATGTGTCATTGCTAAAGATATTTTTCCCAGTCCGTGGGCTATTTTATTACTCTCGGTGAATTTTTTCAATGTACATAGGTGTTTTTCTTCAATATATCTTACTTGTCAATTTATGCCTCCTCTGTTAGTGTCCTTTCCTATTTCTGATAACCTATGTTCTCTGTACCAAAGTTCTCAGGTTGGTCCTAATTCCCTCAATGACAGCTCTAATTGTTTGGGTTTTTACCTCGAGGTCTCTGATCCACCTTAAGTTTATTCTTGTGCATGGAGTGAGATAAAGGTCTGTAAGCTGATGATTTTATTTCTGGGTTTTCAGTTCCTTTCCAATGGTCTGAGTATCTATCCTTATACTAATACCATGACCACTGTGGCTGTATAATGTGTACTAAAGTCAGGTACAGCAAGCCTTCCCACTGTGTCCTTCTTCTTGAGGAGTTCTTTGCTAATTCTGGACTTCTTCCCTCTCCATATGAAGCTAGTAATCATTTTTTTATTTCTTTGAGAAAGATGAGGGATAATTGTATTGAAATTGCATTAAACTTACATAGTGCCTTGGATAGAACTGACATCTTTACTTTATTGAGTCTTCCAACCCACGAATATGGGATATTCTCCCATTTGTTGAGGTCCATTTGTTTTGGTTTCTTGTAATAATGTTCTGTAGTTTTCTTCATATAGATCTTTTGTTCTTATTTTTTGGGGGAGGGCATCACTGCCCTCTGGTGGTCGTGGGCGCTACCCAGTGCAACTCCTGAGAGCCGCTGCTGGATTTGAACTGACAAGCCTGTGGGCTACAGTCCTGCACTCAACCACTTACGCCATTGGAGCTCAGCCCGATCTTTTGTTCTTTTAGTCAGGTATGCCCCTAGATATTTCAATTTGTACTTGGCTATTGTGAAGTGTACCACTTTTTTATCTTTTCTTGTGTGGTCTTATCTGATCCTGCTACTCTATCATACACCTCTATTGCTTTCAGAACTCCCCTTGTGGAGCTTTTAGGATTTTCCATATCTTTTTTTCCAAAAAGATCATATGAGCTGCAAATAATGATAGCTCATCTCTTCCTTCACCTGGTGAATGCCTTTTATGTCTTTTCTTTGCCTTATGCTGTTAGCTAAAACCTCCAGTGCAATGTTAAATAAGAGTGGGGACAAGGAATATACTTGTCTGGTCCCATTTTTCAGTGGGATTGTGTTCGTCTTTCTATGTTGACTACCATATTGGTTGTTGGTTTTTCATATATAGCTTGTATTGTCTTCAGGAATTTTTCTTCCATTCCTATCTTCTCGAGTGTCTTAAACAGGAATTGGTGTTGGATGTTGTCGAATGCTTTTTCCACCCCTCATGATATTATCGTGTGGATCTTATAGTTTTTCATGTCAATATGACGAATGATACTAATGGTCTTTTGTATGTTGAACCATCCCTGAATCTTGGGTATGAACCCCACCTGGTCATGGTGAATTATTTGTTTTATATACTTTTGTCTTCTCTTGGCCAGTATTTTCTTAAGGGTTTTTGCACATTGCTCCTTAGGGATATTGGTCTGTAGTTCTCGATTTTTGTGGTATCCCTACCTGGTTTCGGTATCAGTGTTATACTAGGTCCACAGAAGGAGTTTGGGAATTTGCCGTCTTTTTCTATGTTTTGGAAGAGTTTGTGTAGGTTTGGTGTCAGTTCTTCCCGGAATGTTTGGTAGAATTCTCTTGTGAAGCCATCTGGTCCAAGGAATTTTTTTTTTTTGGTAATATCTTTGTCTATTTCTTCTATTCCTATGGGTTGGTTGAGATTCTTGACATCCACTGGGGATAGCCTAGGGAGGGACTTTTTTCCCAAGAATTGATCCATGTTTTCCAAGTTTTTGATTTCATTGATATGCAGTCCTTCATAGTAATGTGTAATTATCCTTTTGATTTCATTGGGTCTTTTGTGATGTCTTCTCTTTCATCCCTCATTCTTGTTATTAAAATTTCCCACTCCTTTCTTTAGTTAGGTTTGCCAGCAGTTTGTCAATTCTGTTTATTCTTTCAAAGAACCAACTTTTAGCAGCATTGACTTTTTTGTAGTTTTCTCATTTTCCCTCTCCTGAATTTCAGCCCTGATTTTTATTATTTCTTTTCTTAAGCCATTAGTAGGATTGTCCTGATGACTTGTAGTTGTTGTAAATTTTGTGCCAGCATGTCAGTCATGAGATTCTCTTCCTTTTTCAGGTGTGCATTTATTGCTATGAAACTTCCTCTGATAACTGTCTTTGCTGTGTCCCATAAGTTTTGGTACATTGTGTTTTCATTCTCGTTGGCTTCTAGAAATTTCCCAATTTCATCTCTGATCTGGGCCAGTACACACTCCTTTTGCAATAGTTATTCATCCTCCAATTGTTTCCTCTTTTTTTTTTCATCTTCCTTTTGTTGATTTCCAGCCTTATGTTACAGTGGTCAGAGAGAGGTGTCTGTATGATATCACCGTGATTAAATTTATGTAGATTCATCTTATGCCCCAGCATGTGGTCTGTTTTCGAATATGTGCCATGTGGGCTTGAAAAGAATGTGCACTTTTTTTTGTATTTGGATGAAAAGCTCTGTAAATTATCAGGTCAAATTGTCTAAGTGTAGTGTTTAGGTCTCTAGCCTTCTTGTTGATTTTATTTCCCCATGATCTATCTTTCTCAGAGAGCAGTATATTGAAGTCACGCACTATAATTGTTGAGACTGTGGTTTCTTTTTTCATGTTTTAGAGTGTTTGTTTGAAGTATTCAGCGGGTCTATCATTCGGGGAATATATGGTCAAAATGCTTTTTGGTTCTTGGTTTACCATTCCATTAAGCATTAGATAGTGTCCCTCCCTACCTCTTTTTATGGTTTGCACTCTGAGATAAATTTTATCTGAGATTAAGATTGCTACTCCTGTTTTTTTTTTTTTAATTACTGTTTTCTTGGTATGCCTTTCTCAAGCCTTTGATTCTCAGCCTTTTTTTTTTGGGGCATCACTGCTCTCCGGTGGTGGGAGTAGGAGGCCCAGCCCCACTGCTGGAATTGAACCTCCAACCCAGTGGGCCGCAGTCCCACGCACAACCACTATGCTCAGCCCAGGATTGTGTTTTCTAAGCCAGTCTACTAGCTCAGCCTTTTAGTGCCTGAGTTCAGTCCATTGGTATTCAGGATTATTATCTCCATTTGTGAACTCTTGATGTCATCTTATACCTTTTGTGTTGGGTGTTTCCCTACCTTCCTTTCTTTCAGTGTGCTGTGCATGTGTGAGTGAGAGTGGATCATTCTTGACTTCTTTCCACCCTTAAGCCAGTGCTATCTTGAGGACTGCTTTCTTTTTGTTGCCCTCTGGGTGAGGCTGTTCTATGTGGTGGTCTCTTATTTATGTTTGTTGAATGCTGTTCTTCTGCTCATACTGGGTCAGCAAGGATCTTTTGTAGGGTTGGATTTCTTCTAATGTATTCTTTGAGTTTTTCTTTGTCTGGGAAGACTGTTACTTCTCCATCTATCTTGATAGATAATTTGACTGGGTAGAGTATTCTTGGGTTTGCATTATTTTCCTTCAATTTTTGGATAGTATTACTCCACTTTCCCCTCATCGTCATTGTGTCCGCTGATAGGTCTGAGCATATACTTATTGGGAACTTTTATATGTGATCGTTTGTTTTTCTCTAGCTGTTCTCATGATTTTCTCCTTTTCCTCAAAGTTGTATAGTTTAACTGTTACGTGCCTTGGTGACTTCTTGGGATTCAGTGTAGGTGATGTTCTTGATTGGTCTTCTATTTTCATTCTTTAAGCTGGGGAAGTTTTCCTCCAAGAATTCTCTCACTATTGTTGTAGGTGACAACTTTGTCGTCTTCCTCTGGTAGTCTAATTATTCTGATGTTGTTCTTCTTCATAATATCAGACATAGCTCATAGGTTTTCTTTGGATTCTTTGATGATCTCATTAGATTTTGTTTGATCTTATTAAATTTTTCTACTGGGCTATCCTCTACATCACTAGTGCGGCTTTCTCCTTTCTCCAGTCGATTTGCGAAGTCTGGTATTGGTTTTTGTTATTCGTCCCTAAGCTCTTGTATCTCCTTTGGCATATGACCTTTATCTCCTCTATCATTTAATCCATTTTCTGTACTGTTCCCCTCACGCCCTGTATGAATTCAAGCAGCATTCTGAACATTTCTTTCTGTGGCAGAGCAATGTCTGCTGCTTCTGTGCATGTTGGTAGGTCCAGCAATCTTCTGCCACTGCCTTTTGTTTCTCCTGGTTTTTTTTTTGTTTGTTTTTGTTTTTTAGGTCATTGGAGCTGATTGCTCTGTGCAATACATTTTAGAGAAGCCAGGTGCCATTTTTCAGGGGGTCAGAGAGCCCTGGGTCTCTCTGGGAGACTCGTAGGCATGCTTCTTCGAACTGCCTGCAGCTAATTTCACTATGAAATTGGCCTAACACTTTGTCCTCCTGTGACTTTACTCTTTCCCTAGCCAACCAGTATTCTGTTATTTAAAGGGCAAGTTTGATGGTCCTCTCAGGGGACACTGGTTTGGGTTGTGAACCCACAAGGATGGTGCTGTACTGTGTAATCTCAAAAGAAACTGTGCTAGTGTGGCCCACTGCAGCTTGGGTCACCACCGAAGGCATACAGGGGTGTCCGCTGCAAGGGGAGAGCCACAGAAGGGTGGTGGGTTGCCTGCTTTCGTGTAGCGCGTGAATGGTGGGCAGAATTTCTCTGGTCAGGCAGATCGCTGTGGAGGTTGGGAAGAAGTTCCTGCGGCCGCGTGGAAGTTTGTGAGTGTTGGCGTGTGAGGCACTAAGGCAGGCGGGAGAAAGTTCCCTCTGTCATGTGGCACTGGAGTTTAGGCAGCAGCAGCTAAAACACAAGGTTGGCAGTTCTATCTCACCAACTGTTCCGAAGGAGAAAGAGATGGAGGTCTGCTTTCGTAAAGATGTACATGTTTTGGAAGGAAAAGCAATGGGACTGGTGGTTCCTGGGGGGCATGGGAGAGGAGAGGGCAGGGAAGGGAGTAGGGAGTCAATAAACTCAGGGATAAGGGACCAACAGGAGATCTAAGATTGATGGTGTGGAAGGCATATAATGCCTGGTGGGGTTTAATCAAGTGCAATGTATCCGAGAGGAATTACTGAGAGCTGAAAGGAGAGTGAGCATGGTAGTGGGATAGGAGGAAGGTAAAAGGAAATAGAGAAAAGGAATAGACAAAAGCTATTTATAAAGGAATAGCTATAGGCATGTATGCCTGATACAATTGATGAATGGAACATTATAAGAGCTGTAAGAGCCCCCAATAAAATGGTTATTAAAAAGACGTGCAGGGCTGAGTCCCGGTGGCATAGTGGTTGAGTGCGGGACTGCGGCCCACTGGCCTGGCTGTTCAAATCCAGCAGCAGCTCTCCAGGAGCAAGGCTGGGCCTCCCACTCCACCAGAGGGCAGTGATGCAAAAAATAATAATAAAAAAAATAGAAAGATGTGCAGCCTTAGAAACCCCTTCTAACCACCTCAGAAACCTCACCGTGAGTTGTTCGGTAGCCAATGGGTTGGCTCTCGGGTTTAGTATTCTAAATAGAAGCGATCATTTCTGCAAGGGCTATCCAGCTCCTGGTTCCTGATCAAACTCTGAATTGAGAAACCGTAGAACAACCTTCATTTTTATATTCTGTCACCCACGACTGAAAGTGCCCCATTCTCATCCTCCCTTAGATGTGGCTCGGAAAACGCCTCCTTTCCCCCGGTCACCCGGAGGCCGTCGCCTTTGGAGCAGGACGCGGGCCCCTCGTCCTCGACGTACGCGTCTTCCTCGGAGGAGGAGCTGGCCGGCTCGGAAGACGAGGCCCCGCGGGAGACCAGGACCATGACCTACGCCAAGGAGCTCATCAGCAACATGTGGAAAGGCTTCTCGGTCGAAGACTACATTCAGTCCGACGACCCCGACGGCGCCCCCGCCTCCGGGAGCAAAGCGCCGAGGAAGCGCAAAGGCTGGGCGCCGACCATCACAGTGCCCGAGCCCTTCCAGATGACGGTCCGCGAGCAGAAGAAGAGGGAGGGCATGAAGTCCAAGTCGGACGTGGAGATGCTGCGCGCCCGGCTGCGGAGGCAGGAGGAGGAGGAGGCCGAGTGCCGCAAGAAGTTCCGCGCCAACCCCGTCCCGTCCAGCGTCTTCCTGCCGCTCTACCAGGACTTGGTCCGGCAGCAGGAGGAGCGCCGGGCAGCGGCCAGGGACGGCGGCAGAGACGCGCTCTTGGCCGCCCAGAAGCCGTTCGGCTTCCTGGCGCGAGAGGAGCAGAAGCAGGCGGCCCGCGAAAAGCTCAGGGACGGTTTGAAGCCGAAGAAGAAGGCCAGTCGGTTTAAGGCCAGGCCCCTGCCCCGATCCATCTACGGCCCGGGCGCCAGGACGCCGTCCAAGGAGGACGGGTGCTTCAGAAGCCTGCGGGGCCCGCTGGGGGCCCTGGAGCCCGCCCAGACGCCGCCCCTCCCGCCCCCGAGGGGCCCCGCCCAGAGGAAGGCCAAGGGCAAGCGCCGGCCGCGGGCCCCGGCTTCGGACGTCGAAAACCATCCCGAGAGGTGCCCGCACTGCCTCCTGGAGAACAGCTGGCCCAAACCCAGCGCCGCCCGCGAGTCGCACGATCTGCGCGCGCCCCCCTACCACGCCGCCCCCGGCAGGGAGAAGGTCCCGGCCCGCAGCCCCGCCGAGGAAGACGGCGGGCAGGAAGCGCGATGGCCGCCCGCGCGGCACAAGTCGCCGCTCAAAAGCCCAAGCGCAAAGCCCGTGCCGTCTGACTTCAAGCCTCCGAGGCCCACAGTGTCTTCCAGGGAAAGAGAGCAAGCCATCAGGTAAAGTGACCAGGGGAGAAGCCCACCGATCCGTGCTGGTCGATACGGTAGACCCTAGGAGCTTCAGGAAGCCCGTGGGAAAGGCCCATCCTCTTCCCGTGTCTTACCCACCTCCCCCAACTTGTTGAAACTTCCTTCTGTGGTTCTGTTCATTTACGTAAGTTAGTTTGAAATTATTAACAAATGGTTACTCTTCTCTGGTCAGATAATATGTCCTTGTGCCAGACTGATGGTCCGAGAAATGAATGCATCTCTCTCGTTGAACGTTTGGGGCTTGAAAATATTACAGTCAAGCTATTACCATCCGTTTTCATTAGTCAGGCCTCAAACGTCTCATGGTCCTGTGTTCCTGAGTCTTGACGAAAGGGGCCCTACTCCTCGGCCTGCAGTGGATTAAGCCTTAGTTTGTTGCCCTCAGGAGATCCCTTGAGGAAAAGAAAATGTTGGAAGAAGAAAGAAATCGGATCCTAGCCAAACAGAAGCAAAGAATGAAGGAACTGCAAAAACTCCTCATAACCCGGGCTAAGGCTTATGACTCACATGAAAGTTTAGCACAAAGGTCTAAATCCAGAATGCAGTCGCTCAGGTATCATGAATCCTGGACCTCGAGATCATTGGTATTCAAACTTTCTTTTCTTTTTTTGATCAATCGATGGCCGTACGGAAACAGCTTAGGTATTAATATTTTTATGTAAGTGATTCAAATGACAAGATTACAAAGAAATCTTGATTTAGAACACTGTCTTCGATTTATTTTTTAACAACTTGCCACGTTACCAGGATATGCTTCAATCGAGAGCTGTGGCAAAGAGCATTGCTCAAAGTTTGCACAGAATCTGGTGGCACAAAGGAATGCATCATGTCTGTGTGTTCATCCAGTGTGTGCTTACAGTGTGTGTTCTGAATCTAGTTACAGTTTTAATCCCCAAAGTATTTCATACAGCCTCTGCAACTCCTTTACAGAACACTAGGATCCTGCAGTAGGAAGTTTGAAAACCAATGCCCCAGAGGAACATTTTTATGTCTCACATAGAAATGTTCATGTTTGGGTGGAAAAATATCCTTGAAATCTGAGTTTTAAGATTTTTGATTTATTACCTATAAACAATCTGATGTGTGTGTTTGGGGTTTTTTTTTTGCATATATGAGACAATAGATATGCAAGGGTAAGTAAAAAAGTGTTGCTACTAAGGTTAGGTATTCATACCTGCATAGGCCGATTCCAAGCAAAACAGCTTCCTTTAAAAAAAAATTCATTCAAATATAAACATTTTTGAAGTAAATAAAATGAGATGGAATTTTCCCCAATCCCAACACTCACTCACACTCCACCACCAGCCGCCCCTCTCCCCTCAAAAAAAAAAGTTTTCTTCAGGAATCTGTTGAGTCAGTTCGAGATAGAGCCTCTGGTCAGCTCAGAAGTTTGTGGTTGGCCTTTAAAAAAATCTCAAAGGATTCATCTTGACAGATTTCCCCAAACATCACAGAATAATCATGGGGTCATAAGATGAAGATGTTTGAAAGAAATGAAAAAAACTGCATTGTTGAGGAAAAAGGCCAGGAAAGTTGGTTCAGGGAATTGTTCACCTTTGTAACCGTGCGCCCGCTCATTCTTCCAGGGAGCAAGGACTGTCTGACTGGAATGCCGTCAGCACTAGCCCAGCCGCCTGCAGTCCTGCTCATGCCCTTCAGACTTCTCTTTGCCCTTCAGACTCCAAAGACCTGGTCAAGGAACATGATTTGAGTCCCTTGAGGGTGCTCACACTGCTGTTTTAACCCATAAATTGAAGAGCCTAGAATTCTTTTAGGGAAGGGGCTGGAAAGGTGGGAAGATTACCTTCAGAAGGGTCTGGACCTAGATGGTGGCTGTGCAGAGAGGAGCAAAAGCTTTACATTTTGACACTCTTGTTTGGCTGCATTACTTTTTTACTTACCCTCATAGATTATATACATTTGTTTTTAATCATCCTTATGCCTTTATAATAGAATATTAATCTATTGCTACAGGGAACTTAATTTCATGAACTTGAGTAAAAACTCCTTAAAAATACACATCTTTTTTAAGAAAACTGGCTTTTTCATAAAATCAACTTGTATAGATAATAAATATAGCTTATAATGTCATGGTATAAATATGTTCTGTGGTTCCTGAAATCTTACTAGAGGAATATGTTTTACCCAGAAAATGGCATAGTTTAATCCAGTATAGGATTGTGTCAAAGAATAAACAGACTTGGGCCAGCTTCCTGGCCCTCTGTGTGCCACACTCCTCGTCCCTCTACGTTTCCCCAGACTCACATCTGTGTGATGACCTGGGCCACTAACCGATGATCTCGTATAGGGAGGAAATGGAGCAGGGCTGGGTTTCAGAACAGATTCCCCTGAAGATAGCCCTTTTCACGCTAGTGTTCTTAGTTTTTGTGCCCTGACAACTTAGAAATGAGGCACAAAAGCCTTTGCTCATCTCTTTAAGCCCCTGGGAAGCCCCTTCATGCCTTGAAGGTGTCACGAGTCCCGGAATTCCCAGACTTATTTTCCATTTCATGAAAAAATGCCAGCCTGGAAAGGGGGAAACTAGATTTTTCGTAAACTACTTTCTGATTTGTGTGTGGGCTTAATGCTTATGTTTAGGAGCTCTGAGTTCTTAGGGGACCTTTGCAAACCTCATTTCTTCTGTTTAATTTTAGAAAGAGCGAAAAGGAGAGGAGGAGAGAATACCGGCAGGAACTAGAAGCAAGAGAAGAGATGTTAACAAAGAGGCCTCTACTATTTGAAAAAGTTGCTCAGGTTGTGTTTGTAGGAATTTAAGAACGATTGTCAGCTTCTTCTCTTGTTTTTAAACATCTGCAGCTCATAACTTTACAGCTCATTTTTCTTGTGTGTTACATAATGCTCATAGACATGTTATTGTTTCTATGACAGCTTCATCAAATCATCCAAGTAAGTAATTCTCCTTAAAATCGGAGTATCGAATCTTTTGATGAGGCATGTAAGCATGCTAAGGAACACAGTGCTAATCTAATTGTTCTCTGAACAATAGTCTCACACCCAGTTTGACTCCTGGGATTGTTGTAGTACCAACTTGCCACGTCTTATTAAGTGTGAGGCTTCATAATATGATACGGGAGTCATTGGATTAAAAACTGAAACAAAATGGCTAATCGAATCAGATTCATTTCTGCCCCCTTTTTTTGGTGAGTCGAATTTTCAATCTCCTACATTTCCAGGAAGGACTTCCTTTGGATAGGAAAACATCTTACGGACATTGGACCCTGATTTTACTAAATTTCTACCTCATCTTATGACCTTTATCTTCAAGGAGATTTGTCAATCCAGGTCTTCTTTTTGTGTGCCCATAATGAGGGAGGTTTGTGTTGGGTGACAGACAGAAATTACTGGAGGTGGCTGGTGCTGTGTTGTGAGTTTCAAACTGGTTGACCAGACAGTAGTCAATTGGAGCATCTTGCCTAAATACGTGAGGGACAGATGAGTGTAGCTTAGGACAGCATGGACGTGTGGGTGCCTGGCACTGAATTTAAAACAAACAAACAAACATAACCATTTAAACTTTGTGGAGAAAGTCATTATAAGCTGTTTTATAGTGTATGTCATAGAATGATTTCCTGTAGTTCCAAAGTGGTCCCCTTCACTGGTCACCAGGATCCCCATGGGCATCTCCCATGCATCCTGCCCCTGCTAGGTAGCTCTTTGATGTCCTGATTTGGTTGGGGGCACAATGTAGGTGGCTGGCTCCCACTTCCCACCCCACCCACCCACCCGTAGTCTTCCCTCCCACTAAGAGACCTTTGTATCTTCTGTCTTTACCCTCAACAGTTCATCCTCAATTTTAAATTATTTTCTCCACCATCTCGATTGTCCACCTGTCAGGTGAAACCTATGTTATTTCCTATCTGAATTCTTTAATTGGTCAGCTTGCTTTATTCTTTACAAATCCGCCCATTAGATCCTTGATAGTCCCAGGCCAACCATTTAACCCGAGGTAGTTATTTAATAACGAGGGGCTCTGTACATGGGTTAACACCTGGCTACGATACGAACTGAACTGACGTTGGAACGCACAAGAAAGACCTGATGAACTCCAGTCACGGAGACTTGGAAGCACCGCTGTGTTCTGACACGTGGGCTCACCGGGACCTGGAGCACGTGTTAGTGTAGCATGGCCCTCCTTTTTTTGCCCTTCTTGGCGGGGAGGGGCTTGTTAAAGAACTTTGAGTCCTGCTGGTGTCATGGTTCCACGTGGGGCTGCAATCCTACGTACAGCGTACAGCGGCAGTGAGCTTTTTTGTTTGTTTTTGTTTGGGGGGGGGGCATCACTGCCCTCAGGTGGTGGGAGTAGGAGGCCCAGCCTTTGCTCCGTGGAGCTGGAATTGAACCTCCATCCCAGTGGGCTGCAGTCCCGAGCACAACCACTACACCACCGGGGCTCAGCCCGGCAGTGAGCCTTTTTGAAGGACTCTTGAGAGCAGGAGCCATCACCCACTCTCACTCCCTTCCTTCT
>PVJH01033068.1:0-21966 GCA_004026705.1 Nesogale talazaci
ATAAAGAAGTAGAAAACACAATCTGCGAAAAAGATTATCTAGAGAGAAACTATGGTAAACATTAAAGTTTCTTGCTTTATGTATTTTACACTTATTCCCTCCTGCCAACAGATGTGAACAATGCATGATTACTCACAGAGCCACAATTTGGAACACAAGAAATATGCAAGAACAAATTCTCAGTATTGCCAGGAAATGCTCTGCCAGCATTATTACATCCATGCCATCCAACCAGTTGTCTGTGGGTCAGTTCTAATTCAGACATCCCCATGTGTGTTGGTGTATAACTGTTTCCCATCGTTTCTCAGTGTTGAATTGTTAAGATCACCAGCTTTTAACATTCTGAGACTGCTCTCGGCCATCTCCCTAATATTCCCCACAGCTTGTTCCCTCTTGCACTGACCAAGAAAGAGACCTTCCTTTCTGACCTATGTCAGATGACCTCCCAGGATAATCTTGACTCATGGGTGATGATGGCTGTGGTACGGGATAGACGTTGTCATGGAGGGAGGTGATAAGTTACTGCAGTGAATGAGAGTCACTATGAATCAAAATCCTTCACATTTTATTTCCAAGTTATTCTTAGTAAAAATTGCTTATTAATATTTATAAATCTAAAACATTTTGTGAACTTTCCTTATTTTCTTCTGTTTCATCAGTAAAATCACAGCTATATGATTTTCAGTAAAAAGACACTGTTTCCTAGCATCAAATATTGCTTCAACTTTGCAATGGCAACTATCACTAAATTGCATGCACAGAAGAGCAATTCCTTTTCAGAGAATTTCAGTTCTTTAATGCATGATAAATAAATATAAAATCATAACCTGAACATTATTTCTATTTATGACATGGAAATGTCTTCATGATGTTATCAATTACTGAACTCTTTACTTGTAAGATTAAATGCAGTTGGAAAGTTTCATAATCAGAAAATGCAATTCTGGAGGTGTTCTGAAGCTGTTCTTCCTAGCACTAATATTGGAATATACCTATAATGGAATAGGTCTCAGTTGATTGGTATTCTTCTCAGAATATTGTGACAGAAGAACACAATGTTTACCTGATAAAGCCTAATAACAACTTCAGATGTGATAGTTGTGATTTCAAAATAATGCTGAATTGTGTTCTAGTGTAAATGTTTGTATGAGGGGAAAACATTCAGGACAAAAATGGTTATTTATGCACATCAATGTATTTTATGGTAGAGTACAATTGGCATATAATGACTGCGAGTTCAGAAGCAAGTGTTTCCTCTTTTAGAGATTATTTGAAAAATTATAGAAGCTCACAGACGCAACAGTCAAGAGATCAAATGGTGCATTGCATTCAGTAAAATCTGTTGCACAAGATATCTTTAAAACATAGAGAAGCAAGGGTGTTACTTTGAGGTGTCCCTGACTCAAGCCATGACATTTTCAATCTTCTCATGTGCATGTGAAAGTTGGATAATGAATAAGTTGGATATAGGATATAAATTGGTTGGCCAAACAGGAATTGATGTATTTAAGTTATGGCTCTGCAAAGAATAATTAAAGTACCAAGGGCATCGAAAAGAACAAACAATTCTGTCTTGGAAGAAATACAGACAGAATTTGCTTTAGAAGTAGGAGGATGAGACTTCGCCTTATCTGCTTTGGAGAGGAGACCAGTAGAAACCACTCCTTGAAAAAGACGTCATGCTTGTACAGGAGAGGAACATTGAACAAGAGGAAAACCTTTGAAAAGATGGATTGACAGTGGCTACAAGGGTGGCCTCCAACATGGGAACAATAGTAAGGCTGGTGCAGAGAGGACAGTATTTTTTACAGGGTACTATAAGTCGAAAGGACTTGATAGCCTCCCAAAACAATAGCAATAGAGAAAACTTATCATGATCTGGTATTATACTTATAGAAGAATGAGATATTCCTAACCAATCATTTTCTTCCTTACTCTTCTATGTGTTAACATCTTTTAATACATTCATACACTTAAAATAGCTATTTTAGAAGAACCTTATGAATATATTCAGTTTTTCTTCATATAAACTAGAACAATTTACAATTTTTAACAAGTTGTTTATACTGCATTTTGAGGTCTTAAAATGCAATATTTTCAAAGCTAAATGTTTGTTGGAGTATGAGAAAGTGGATAAACATCTTGTGATAAACACACACACAAAGGTAAGCAAAACATATTGCTGTGAAATTATGGAATATTTTGTGAAACTAAAATAGCAGACTGTGCAACTCTCCTCTCAGCATATGCTCCATCTAGGATCCTCCGTCTGAAACTGGTGTTGCAATTTCTATAACCGGCCCTCAAATAATTCTTTGCTCTTTGATTTACACTACATTAAAAGGCCAATTTTAGCATCTTCAAAGAACATAAGTTGTGTTATGAACTTTCAATGTTCTTTGAGTTTCTTTGAGTCAGACAACAAAAAGAAGTCTGCAGGGGCAGGATTATGACTGGAGGGTGAATGGTATAAGGTTTCCAATAGAATTCTAGTAGGACAATCTATCTTAATTGCAAAGAGAGAGCAAGTGCATTGTCACAGGAAAAAATTCCTCTATCAAAATATCCTATTTCTTTTTTGCTTGTTTGTTTTTTGATTTTTAGGCATCACTGTCCTCTGGTGGTGGGAGTAGGAGGCCCAGCCTTTGCTCCTGTGGAGCCGCTGCTGGAATTGAACCTCCATCCCAGTGGGCCGCAGTCCCGCACACAACCACTATGCCACCGGGGTCAGCCAACATATCCTATTTCTTACCAATTCTGTTTTCCATTTCTTACAGCTTTTTAGAATAAGTTGCTGTTATTTTCCTGTGTCACTTGAGAAAATCCATGAAGATGATCCATTTGGAATTTTCTGAAACAATTGTCACAACTTTTTGAGTTAATTTCTCACACTCAGACTAATGAAAAACATGAATTATTATTGTATAGGTGGTAAATGAAGAACTACCTCAGAAAATAATTCCCTTTACTTATGTAAAATCCTTAAATTTTACACTCTATATTGATGATCAATTTCTACATCACAAAAACAAATATCTTATGGTTCATCCTACAGTGGAGGCAAAATATGGTTGTCTGCAGTGACAGATAGAACCAGAACCCAGGCTGACAAAACACTATAGTTATGAATCTTTCTAATTATACCAGGGATATTTTTGCAAGGCTAATGTCACTCGGTTGGTTTAAAAGTGTGTAAAAAATTTCCTTACTAATTATCTGAAATTACTGATAATTACTAATTATCATTCACTTATTTTATAATTTAACTCCCATGTTTTCCATGTTTAACAGCATTATTTCCCTAAATGTTCAAGCATTAGACTGGAACCCGCTGTCATCAAATTGATGTGAATTCATTGCTGCCCTAAATATTTTTCCGAGTCTTTGTAGATCTCTAAGGAGCAAATAGCTTCACCTTTCCCCCGCTGAACTAACGGTGTCTTTAAATTGTCGACTATGGCTTAGCTGACAGCATCAACAAGGTTTAAATATGCAGAAATTGTTAATTTTGTGAATAGACCTATCCATGAAGAAGAGAAAAAAATATTTAGTTATGGGAAAAGGTCTCTAAGGAGTTGACCCTGAAAAGTTTCAGAACTTCTTCAGAAAAACCATAAGCAGCTCTGGGATAGAGTGTGCTACAAGGTGGCTCTTTTGTTCTGCTTTGTATTGTTTTGTTTGTTTTAAATAAGTATTTTCCACTGTCATTGGGATTCCTTGCATGCTTCATATAATCCCTTTTAATTATCATTATGCTTCAAATTCTTTTTTTGCTAAACAAAGATATCTGTTTCTCATGAATCGTTATTTGACTATTTATTTACGTATGTTAGCAATGTAGTTCCCATATTTCACGAGGACTGCTTAACACTGTGGCAAATTAGCCAGATGGATGCATTAGCATTTTGTCTGCATTGAAAAGCAAACGGATCCAGTGCAGAGTCACATATTTCATGTTCCAGCCCCCTCATTCCGACCAGTTTGTTATTGCGGTGGTTGTTAGGGACCCCACCATCAGCTCAGGCCCACAGCGACCCTGCGCACACCGCAAGAAGCACTGTGCAGTACCTAACCACCCTCACTTGCTGCTTTTCTTTTGCCTTTGGGTGCATCCTCTGTTTCTTTCATCTCATTGAGGACCTTCCCCGATTTTGCTTCCTCTCTGATTTCCCCTGCCTTCTCCAGCAGCTGGTCTTTCCTCACAATGTGTCCAAAATATGTCACAGTCTTTTATTTCAATGACTTTGACTATTTGAATGTTGCAGTCTAGCTATGTTGAAGGATGCCCAAACATAGGCTTCCCTGCTACTTCTTTACAGTTATAGTCTGTTTTGAATCCTCAAGAAATATCATGAAAGTTATACAATCTTTCTTTTATAATTATTTTATTGGAGGCTCATACAATGCTTATCACAATCCATATATCCATCCACTGTATGTCAAGCACATTTGTACATTTGTTGCTGTCATCACTCAAACACTTGCTTTCTACTTGAGCCCTCGGTGTCAGCTCCTCATTTTCTCCCTCCCTCCCCGCTCTTTTCTCATGTACCCTGGATAGATTATAAATTATTATTTCTTCATATCTTGCACTGTCCAACATCTCCCTTCACCTATTTTTCTGTTCTATCCCCCAGGGAGGAGGTTATATGCAGATCTTTGTAATCCATCCCCCTTTTCTATCCCAGCTTCGTTCTGCTCTCCTGGTACCACATTCTCATCATTAGTCCTGAAAGGATCATCTGCCCTGGATTCCCTGTGTTTCCAGTTCCAATCTGTGTCAGTGTACATCCTCTGGTCTCGCTGGATTTGTAAGGTAGAATTGGGATCATGATGGGAGGTGGGAAGGGAAGGAAGTATTTAAGAAGTAGAGGAAAGTTGCATGCTTCATCGTTGCTACACTGCTTTCCTGGCTGATGCATCTCCTTCCCGCAACCCTTCTGTAAGGGGATGCCTCGTAGCCCACAGATGGGCTTTGGGTTACCGCATCCTCATAGATGTTCCTTGATTTTTATTTCTTTCATAGATGCTAATGTTCATTTTGACTCAGGGATCCATGATACAGGTAGGTCTTAATACTGTTCATGTGGATCTAACAAACGTTTTATGTACATGGGCAGATAGTAAACATTTTAGATTTCTCTGGCATTAGAATATAAGTTATATGCACATACACCTTGTTGTGTTTTATTAAAGCTGTATTTATGAACACTGAGATTTGAATTATGTATAATTTTGTCACAAAATATTTATGTGCTTTTAATTTCTCTTCAACTGTTTAAACATGTCAAATCATTTTGATGCGGTTGTTAGGTGCCAATGACTGATTTTATACTGGACCTTTCTCTTTCTGAGGCACCTGAATGATCTTCACCCTTTTGATGAGCAGTTGTGTGCATCAACCATCTATAACCCCTGCCCCCAGTGATTGATGCATTCTCTGGCTTAAGCATATTCCCATCCAAGGTTTTCATATCTTTCTGTCCATTTGTTGAAAGTCATGAGATCACTGATGACTCCAATACCCTAGAGTTATAGCTAGTCATTTACCTTTCTGGCTTTGTTGATCCATTTTTCTGACAGAGAGAAACCTGGTTGCCATTAATTTTAATAAAACTCTTTCAATAACTTCTCTCTTTGTAGCCAGTCTCACATCTCTACCATAACTTTCCCCATGTGGATGCCCTTTGCATCCAAGCCGAGATGGTCTTTGTCTGGATGATTTTTTCACTCCATCTGTGCCTTTGTTGAAATTTGACACTGTGTTGGATGGATCCTGTGCGTATATTCCTATCTCAATTAGCCAGGTTCTTGTATCCCATATGGGCCCATGACCTTGTTGAGATAACCTCATTTTGTGTGAATTCTATTCTAATCTAGGATGTCACAAATTTGAGGATTTTTCCATCCCAGAACAGGTTAAGATGTGCTATGATATTGATGCAATCCTCAACCTACTGAATTTTGACATCTTTACATGAAGAATTTTTTCTTCTATGACTCTGAAGTCATGGCTGTATCACCTCTCGTTTAGATTATATCACCTCTCATTTAGATAAGCTTCTCAAAAAGATCAGACACCGTAATCTCCAATCCGTTCTCTTCTTCATCAATCAGCATGGGCACACTTTGCTTACCTTGTTGATATTCTGATTCTCCATGCCGAAACCTTACTCTGCTCCTGGAGAGAGGACCTCTTCACCCTATGTAGGCTACAACATCACATGTTGGATTTTTGCTATGGGTGTAGTGGCCTCTTCCTTGGGCTCAGACACTGTACATTGCTAGTCTGTTGATCCACAGTGTGGACCTGACTGAGGCTTTTATACTCCTAAATTTGGGATGAGTTCCATATAGAACAAAGCACCACAACTTCAGTGGCTTATAAGTAAAAGCATTGCTTTCAATATAGTTCTGGAGGCTAAGAGCCTGAAATCAAGGTATTGGTTAGGTTAGTGCCTTTTTAGGACTTGGAGGAAGAATCTGTTCTATACCTGGCTCCTTGCTTCTGGTGATAGCCAGCAATCCTGGCTACTCCTAGCTCTTTCTATTTCCACGTATTGTGTTCTGTTTGTATAGCTCCTTTTTCTCCAAAGGTAAAGGAAAACATATTGATAGTAGCATTCTAGTTCATAGACATACCACTTTATTCCAATGAAAATGGTTATTGCAAAGATTGGGTCCAGCTCATATATGTACAGATTTAGTCAGAAGAAAATGTGCTTTGACTCTCCTCTGTGATCAGTGGATGACTGTGTATAAATTCTCACAGTAGTGTATTTGTCGTGCTCTCCTTAAGGAGACTTAAAAAAGATACCATTAGAAATACTGGCTTCTGAGGGGATATGTGGGACAGTCGAATTCAAGGCAGAGCAGTCATGTTAGACAATTGTGACAGCTGTTGTTTGGGATCCAAACAGATCATCTTGACAGATTTTCCCCACAGACACAGGACAATCCTAGGAACTTAGTAGGAAGACACTTAAAGAAAACTCAAAACAGAATTGATGATAAAATGACCAGAAGTGTTTATTGAGGCGCCCGCCCTGTCTCATGATGGCGATGCCCTGGGCAGATGAATTAGGGCAAGGTCCACGTGGGAGAACCAGAAGCCATGGATGGCATCAGGAGGACTTGGCTCAACTTTGCTGGTTCGGAAGGTGGCTGTGCTGCTGTTGCATGGAGCCGGTGCTCCCTCCCTCTACGTACAACAGAACGACACCCTGTGGGGACTGTCTTCACCTGACAATTGTTGCTGTGTGTGAGTCTGTGCTGCTACCAATGTGGTGGTCCATCACCTGGAGACACTTCCTGTTGTTCACGGAAGCTTTACTTTATCAAGCATGATATATTTTCTCGGGGATTCATCTCTCCTGACATGTCCAAAGTATTCAAGAACAAATTTCCATCATCCTTGCTTCAAAGTTCCACTCTGGCCGCACTTCAAAGATACATTTGTTAGTTCTCCTGGAAGCCCATGGTACTTGGCCTACTCTTCAACACCATCATTCAAATGCCCCAGTGCTTTTACCTTATTCCTCCTTCTCTGTTCGGCATTCATGTACCCGTGTGGTGATTGAGTAGTCTTTGGCTGGGGCAGGTGCCTTGCAATCCTCAAAGGGACATTGTACCTCAAATGAGGGTGGGGACTGGCAAGCCAAGGAATGTGATCCATTTCTATAAGATGGAAATGGCATTTAATAAATTATCCCTTAGAATCTCCAGAGAGGAATGCAGACCTGCTGAAACCTTGATTTAAGCCCGTGGAGACCTGTTTTATATGTCTGACTTCCATAAATGTAACATAACCCATTTGTTTTCTGCCACTAACTTTGCGGTGATTTGTTACAAGAATAATAGAACGCTACAACTTGCTTACGTCCATCTATGGTTTTAAGACCAAATTACACCAGAAAAGGGGAAGAGAAAGTCTGCAATGGTGCCCTTTTGAAGATGACCTCCTAATACAAAGGAATAATCTTCCTTTTGAAAGCTGATATCAGAGATATTTCAGGGGTAATAGAGGCCTTGAAGCATTGTTCAAATCATGCTTCCTGAGTGCTTGTTGGTTTCGAGAGCGGATGGAGATGCCTTTGGGGTATTGGATGCAGCCACCTCGGGACCACCGTCACCATTGATATCGACTAGACATGGACAATAGACGACCTTGGGTCTTTCTAGGTGGAGAAAAAGAAAAAGTGATTTGCACAGTATCAATTAATTTGCAAAATATTTCTATTAGCTCATTCAATTCTCCTAATGACCGCTCTCTAATTTATTTTGTGATTAGCTCAAGGATACTAAGGCATTTGTCCATGGGCTGGAAACGTATTCAAACTGAAGAAGGCTCGACAGTCTTTTCTGAGTTCAGCATCTGCTGTCTCTGCTGTAATGCCCCCATCTCTCACCTCTCTCTCCCAACTATGAACCTTTACCTTTTTATCTCTTGCAGATTCATTTCCTAAAATCTCTCTATCTTTCTTAATACTTTACATTCATTTGTATATTGAATTTGTTTACCTCATTCCCCCCTCCCCTAGAGATTGCACCCATTTACATAAGGGACCACACATATAGTTTTAAGAACTTAGAATGAGGGAATTCTGCTTGTTGTTGAAATACACAGGAAAGAATATGGTAAGCATTACACTCTTAAGTTCTGCAAAAGGGAGGGAACTATAATTTTGCAATAGAAATTCATAGCCACCCTGTGGTTTTTCCATTAAAAGACTATTGAAAGGCAATTTAATTCCATTTAACGGCCTTGGAGACTCTTAATAGGAAAAGTCATAGGATGCCCTCTGCATACCTACACTAACTTCCTCCGAATTTCATGAAAAATATTTAAAATTAACCATTTACTTTCAAGGTTTCTCTGTGGGAAAGCAGTACACCCCCAAAACATGCCGGAGCTTTTTTGAAAAAGGGATTAAAAGATAATGAAATATTTTCTCTCTCTCCCTCTCTCTCTTGTAGGTGGAGCAGGGCTGGTGGACAGGCAGGCTTATCGCGAAGCTACGTAAAGGTGGAAGCCCACAGCCTCTGTGGCAACAGAAACAGCTTCCTCTGGTTGAGCGTCACCTTCCCAGCCTGGCTGTGGCGGATGTGTGGCTAGAGAGTTCGGGCAATCATGGTCCGGCCCAGGACAAGGAGAGCAGCTTCAGGCCGAGGGCAGCAGTAGGTGAAGGACGGGACCAGCAGTGGTAATCTGACTCGTGTCCCCACCTCACCAACATGAACGGTGCTTGGTGAAGGGCACAAGATCGCTAGGACGAGATACAGTCGTCCATGAAGATGCCACTGGAGATGTCTGGCAGCAGCCAGTCAATGCCGGGCGGCAGGTTCTCCCCGTGATGATGCTTTAGCTCTGGGTGCACCCATGATATTTGCGGATGAGTCCAGCTCTGGTGCTTTTCAAACGGCTCGGGAAGCTGTCTCCTGGGCAGGGCCTGCTCCTTGGCTAAGATGAGGGGGCTACAGTTTCATCAGCTGGCGCCTGGTGTCCTCCATCCCCGGAGGACGAATCAGTTAAGAGAACCTCAGGGACTTCGGATTACCAAGATCCCGATGCTCACTTGGAATCCTCCTTGCTCCTGCATCTTGATACTGAGGCTCAGCCACATGGAGATGAGGGTGTTGCTGCCTCCCCCCCATGGACTTGTGGTAGTGACTTTGTCCACGCCTTCCATGTTGAACATAACAAATCAACAGCAACTATGCTTGTAACGTCCTCATTAGAACAACCAGAAACCTCATGCACCCGCTTTGTCACATAAGTACTTTATTATGATAAATTTTAGGATTATAACCAAATTAAAAGGATTTTGACAAGATTATGACATCAATATTTTTGGCAGGCTTATTTTATCACATGTCCACTCACCTATCTATCCCTCAATTCATTTTTTAAACCATTTTTTATTTAGTGTACTTCACAATACATGGCATGCCTTCGTATTTTCTTGTTCCATGTCATTGAATCAGTTCATACGCATAGCCAATCTAAGTCTGCAATCAAATGAGACACTGCCCAGACCTTCACAGTCATTGCTGTGTTTTAGGACATTGTTGCAGTCAGTCCATTTCATTGAGGAACTTCCTCTATCTTATTGTCATTCTCCATTGCCTGCACGTCATTTTCCATGGATTCTTCCTTAATATGCTCAAAGTATATCAGATGAAGTCTGTCCATTTTCCCTGCTGAGGTGTACTTTGGCTGTACATCTTTCACGACAGGTATGTCTGTTTTTCTGGTAATCGCTAATAGATTCAATTTTTTCCCCACCAATGCTATAATTCAGAGGTATCGATCCTTCCCCGATTTTCTTTGTTCATTATCTAACTTTCCTATGCATGTATGTGTTGGAAAATAGCATGGCTTGGGTACACATTTGTCCTCAAAGCAACACCTGCTTTTTAACTCTTTAATGAGATACCTTGCAGGGCAGCAGATTTGCCTAAGGCAATACAGCCTTTGAGTCCCCAGCTGCGGTTTCCGTGAACAAGGATTGAGAGTCAAATAAATGAAATCCTTCACAGCTTCAACCTTCTCTGTTTGTCATGTGCTGTCTTGGTCCAATTGCGGGATTTTTTTTTCTTTAAGTTGAGATGTAATTCACAGTGAAGGCTCTCGTCCTTGATGCTCATCAATAAGTTCTTAAATTATTTTCACCTTCATCAAATGAAGTGCTATTTGCATATTGCAGATGCTTACTTAGTATTCTCACTATCCTGATGCCATGTGATTTTTCAGGTGGTCCCATGTCAGATTGTTTGCTCAGCAGACAGCCTGGATTATATAATGAATGCATACAATCTTGATGCAAACCTTTCCTGAAGCATCCCTTGATTCTGTTTAAATGGCTGCCTCTTGGACTCTGCATAGGGTGCTGATGAACACGATTCCAGTGTTCTGGGATTTCTATTCTTGGCATAATTTCTGATGATCCACAGTCATATGAACAGACAAGTCCCTTACTCAGAGGTAAACATTATTCTGGCAACATACATCTGACAAGATACATCTCATGTCAGCAGTGATAGCCCTCATGCCACATCCTTTTTGAATCTGATTGATCCTGGTAGTTTCTTGCCAATTTAATGTTGCAAACATATACAAAATAATATTCATTTCATATCATATTGTACACAAACTTCTTTTTGAAATCAGAACAAATATAGAGCTTCCCCAGGAAGCTTTATTCTGAACTTCTTGACATATATGAGTGACCGTTTCCAGCAATATATTGTTTTCCTGTAGCATTTCAATTAATATCTAGTTACTTTTTCTAGGCCTTGTTTTTCACGAAAGCTTATGGTGTATCTTGAAATTCTTCCTCCGGTCCCATTGATTATGTGCTACATCATTAGACATGGATATATTATATTTAAATATTTTATAGCTTTTAATTTTGATGTAAATTTTACATTTTATAGAGGACACTCATTTGAAGAACGTATTTTCTGAGGCTCGATAAATGCATCCATGTTCATAACTCGAAACCCATAAAACCAAATATAAAGCATTCTATCATAAATGAATTATCATTCATACTCAATGGCTCTTCATTCCTGATGCAAAAAGTTAGATTTCCTTTTCAACCTAGCATTTTCTGAATGAAATCATATAATTTATAGGGTAAGTCAAAAAATCCAGCTGTTAACATTCCAGTTCATACATGAATGGGTTCATTCCAAACAAAATATGTTTGCACATGTCACCATGCTCATTCAAAGGTTATAGGAATGATTTTCATTAATATTCTTGGCATAGTCTCTTTAGGGAGTTCTTTACAAAGATTAAATCAAAACAGTGACCCTGAGAGGTACTGTGGGACCTGTTAAATTCAGGGAGAGTGTGCTAGTCTGAGATGACTAGAGAAATAAATTCATAGACACTCATATGTGCATAAGAAAGATTTTTATATAAAAGTGAAATTGTATGTTGATAAAACATCCCAGTCCAGTTCAGATCAAGTCCATAGTCTGATACTAGCCCATATGTACAATACCAGTCTATAAACCCCTCTTTAAACTCACACAGCACATGCAATAATGAATAATGCAGGAAGATCAAAGGCCAGTGGGTGGAAAGTTTTGTAGATTAGGTGCTGGTGGAAGCATATCAGGGCTGGTGTGTGTCCCCACATGGCTCCTCCAGCTCCAGGGTTCTGGGTGCATCCTTGTAGTTCCATCTGGCTTGTCATCAGGAATGTCTCACAACAAGTTTGTATCCCATCTTCAGGGAGGAAGACAGGAATTTTCAGAATCCTCAGGAGAAAACCATGCCCAACACAGAGGCCTCATTGGCTGTGTCCCGAATGACAGGTGAGACTCCTCCCCTTCGCAAATTGAGAGATTTGTAAGTACCACAGAGAGATTTCAGCTCAGAAATTTTTGAAAACTGTTTTACAATGAGGTAATATTGATAGATTTTCACTAAAGTACACAGAATGATTACAGGTACTTACTGCAAATTTTTTTCCAGAAAATTGAATACTGCATTGGGGAGGAAAAGTCCAAGAAATTTATGCTGAGAGATTTTATCCATCACAGCAATGCACTTTCTCATTTTTCCAGGGTAGCAGGAACTCTCCTAAGAGAATTTTATTAGAGAATCTTACCTCATGCACTTTCTATCACTGATCTTGTTCCTTCAGACTTTCGTTTTGTTCTTAAAAGACAAAGGATATTGAAAAGAAATATTTGAGTCCCATAAGAATGCCAAGACTGCTGTATTCGTGTGTTGTATATGCACAAGGTTGAAGAATTCTCCTGGAAAGCTGAGAGAGATAGAAACAATTATTTCAAAGGTATACAGACCTAGATGGAGGAGAGCTTGAAAACAATATCCTCTTTTTTGCTGCATAGAATGCATGCCTGCATGAAGTTCATGAGTTATACTTTAGATGTCTACTGCCTAGAACTCCCATTTTTCAGAAATCTTGTGGAGAAGGAGATGTGGGAAAAGCAAAAAAGGAGGAAGGGGATGAGGAGTAGGTGGTTGGAAGTGAAGAGTGTCCAGTTTTAAGTCCTGAGAAATATCAAAATTATGGGTGTAGGGAGAAAAAGAGATTCAAACAAAGATATCTGAGTTAAAGCAGCTTCTAAAATAGGGATAAATCCAAAGACTAAAGGGCACTGTCAAAGGGAAAGCGTGGCACACTGTGTCCCATGTCACTGCGAGCTTGTAAAAGATGCAGACAGAAGGGTATTTATTAAATTCGACAAATGGGTAATTTTATATACTTAGACAAATGAATTTTATTAAAGCAACGAGGTGAGAACAGATTCCAACTTGTTAAAGAACGAGTAAGCCAGAAAGAAATAAAGATCATACTTCAAGTATTTGATTATGAAGCAGAGTGGATAGTGTGTCCTTATGACAGGCTCACTCCCGAGTGCCTTCACAGGACCGTGTCACCGTGTCGCCAGGATCCGCGTCGTGTGGCTATGATTAGGTGCTATTGAGTCAGTTTAGATTCACAGCAAGTCTCCGTGGACGAGAGTGACACACCTGTCTGTCCCACACCACCGTCATAATTGTTCTTCAGTGGGGATCTATTATCACAGCCACCATCCACGCCACACCATCCACATTATCACAGCCACGGCCATCCATCTTGTGAAGGATCTGCTTTCTTTCCCAGGTTCCTCCACTTTATCAAGCACGATGTCCTTCTCTGGAGACTGGTTTCTCCTGACAACATACTCAAAGTGCATGAAACGATGTCTTGATATCCTTGACTCCAATAGGTTCCTTCTTGTAATCGCAAACAAAAATATTTTACTTAAAATTGAAAAGATGGAAGCCAATGCAATTTCCCTCAATATAAATTTTCAATATATAGAAAGCGACCAGGTGGCGGTTCAGACTCTAAACATACACATTTAGAAAGAGAGGCACAGTACTTAATACATCGGCTAAAGTGACTACAATTAGTGAGTGGCTAGTCAGTTCTCGAGGAGTCCTGGTCATGGAAGTGTTGGTCTATTAACAGCAAAGCTGGCCGCTCAAACCCGTCAAACATTCTACAGGAAAGCAACAAGGCTGTCTGTTTCTGTAAAGATTTTACAGTTTTAGAAACCCAACAATGAAGTTTTAATCTGTCCTATCATTTCATGATGCATTAGAATTGAACTGACCATAGGTTTGATTTTGTTTTTATTTAGGCCAGTACAAATGTGATCTAGCTGCGGACTCCTTATTTTAAATACTAACTCAACTGGCAAAATTTTAAAGCAGTGGTGCTCAACCTTTCTAGTGCTGTGGCCCTTTAATACAGTTCTTCATGTTATGGTGACTCCTCAACCATCAAATTAGTTTTCTTGCTACTTCCTAGCTGCACTTTTGCCACTGTTTGCCAAGGGGTAGAGACCCACAGGTCGAATATCGCTCCTTTAAAGGATGATGCGGTGTGTGCGGGTTTGCTTCCAAGAGTCGTTCAGAATAGATAGTCCTTAGATGTAGGAACTTTCAGCTGAGCAGACTTGGCCTGACATGTGGTTAACAATAGCTGAAAGCAAGTCCTGAGTTCCTCCTGAGAATTCATTTTATCCTCAGTGCTTTTGAAGGTAGAAAGTGCGAGAATGATGCTTCTCTGTGTCATTCAACTGTGCAGATCATTGTGAAGAACGGGAAATTCAGAGCTCATCTGGTAATTGCGCTCATGCAGAACCTATACGTGGTGTTGAGCATGGTGGAATTGCGGTTGTTAATGGGCAGTCAACAAGTTCGTCCCAAGGAGTAGGGACCCTTTGTACAACCTGAGAAAGCATAGCCGGTGCCTGCATCATCCTAACAATGTGAGGTGGTTTGAACACGTGGTGGCAGTGAATCCATGTAATGGGGGTCTTTCTCTACTCCACGGTCCTTCCACTTTACCAAGCACGAGGTCCTTCAGATGAAATGATCTCTCCTTAAAACATGCACAAAGATGAGAGATGCAGTCCCACCCTTCTAAATGCTAAGGAGTCAGCCGTCTTCTGACAGTTCAGGGGACTGTCTTTTTTTTTGCCAACACCATTATCCAAATGTGCCAATTTTTCTCTGGTTGCCATTTATTGTCCAGTTTTTATGTGTATATGAGGTGATGAAAAATGCCATGGTTTGGTTAATAGATAAAATGATCACTATGGCATAGTTTCATTTTAACACTTGAAAGAAGTATTTTATTGCAAATTTGCCCAATGCAATGCATCACTTGATTTTTTTTCTTTTTTACCTGCTTTTCTATGGGGTTGATCCCTAATGTCTCCAATCTTTTGCTTATATGTCATGGTGATGGTTATTGGCCCAGGTGTGATTATTTTTTATTGTGCTTATTTAATATTGAAAGCTGTAATCTTTAATACTCATCAGTGGATACTCAATGGTTTCAAACCAGGGCAGGTTTGTGACAGGGCTTTAACTTTTCACAGTTTGTATTCAATCTTCATTTTGCACAAGTAATCCAAGAAAAAGGGCTCTGTGATACAGAGTTCAGCATTAGGATGGGAGGAAGTATGCATATGTATAACAGAAAAAGAGTTGATGCTTGCATTAAAATAAAAAAGATGGGCTGAGCCCTGGTGGCATAAGAGGTTGAGTGCAGGACTGCAGGCCACAGGCTTGATGGTTCAAATCCAGCGGCGGCTCTCAGGAGGAGCACTGGGTAGCGCCCACAACCACCAGAGGCAGTGATGCCCCCCTCCCAAAAAAAGATAAAAAAGGTGTGTCAAGGGTTGTACCCTTTCACCAAACTGTGTGCTGAGAAAATCAGCCAAGGAGGTGGATGACAATGTGTCATCAAGATTGGAAGAGGATTCATCAACAATTTGTCATTGGCACGTGACACAAGCTTCCTTCCTGAAAGTGAAGAGGACTTGAAAGATTTACAGACAAGAAGCAACAATTACAGCCATCAGTCTGGCTTACACTCTAAACACAAAGTAAAAAAAATCATAACTGGAAATATTCATTATGGAAAAAAGGCTAACATTGTCAAGGACTTAATTTATTTGTTTCCATAATCAGTGACCATGAGGAAGCACATAGGAAATCAGAAAACTTATTCCATTTAGCAAATATGAGGTTAAAGATATCTTTAAAGACAATACAAAGTAAATATGTCACTTTGAAGTCGAAAATGTGCATAATTCAAGTCATATTATTATCAATATCCTCACATTTGTGAAGAAACGGGAGAATGAATAAAAGAGACTGAACTGTTGATGCTTTTGTATTATAATGTTGGTGAAGAAAATTGAGTGTATTCCACTAAATGGCCAAAGAGCAATTTGTTATGCATAAACTCCCTATGATTCCAAATTGACTTTGACAACAACAAATACTTTAATCTTCTTCCTCCAGTCCATGCCCATATGTAACAGTAGCATCATATATACATTTTTATTATATTTCATATTAACTAAAAGGAAATTCTATCTGCAAGTGTTTTCTAGTGTTTTGTTGAAAAAAATAAATATTTTAGAATCATGAAAGCAGAGACTATCTTACCTAGAATATGTTTCATATCAGCTTCCTCAATTTCTTTTTGCTTTTTTTGGTTTACTAATTTGTTTTAGTCAGAGATTAATAGCAATGGTATAAAGACAAACAAATAAAAAGGAAATGCTCATGGGTTTTGCTTTTCTTCGCTTTTGTTTTAGAATTCATGTCTCTCATGAGTTTTAGGGTTAAAAGGAGTTCTTTTTAACTGAACAAAATCTTTAGAAAACATTTAAATTTAAAACAATGCTAATCATAAAATTTAGCTAGGAAAAAGATATCAATAAAAAATAACCTACATGGGGAGCTGGGGGAAATGATTGACCAATCCAAGGATAAGGGAACAAAAGTCAGTAACAAGGTGGGTGTGAGATGCCTAATAGAGATTGATCAAAAGAAATGTAACAGAGAGAAATTGCTGAAACCCAGATGAAGGCTGAGCATGATCTTGGGACAAGAGGAAAGTAAAAGGAAATAGAGGAAAGAACTAGGAGACAAAGTACATTTATAGAGGTCCAAAGACAGGCATGCGCATAGGTAAATATATTTATATTTGATGATGGGGAAATAGATCTATGTGCATATACTTATAGGCTTAGTATTAAGAGAGCATATGGGCATTGGACCTCCACTCAAGCACTTCCTCAAGGCAAGAACACTTTGTTCTTCTAAATTGGCAATCCTTGATGCTCACTTTCCCGACACGAACAGGGAAGACAAATGTGTGCAAAAGCAAATGTGGTGAAGAAAGATGATGGTGCCCAAATATCAAAAGATATAGCATCTGGGGTCTTAAATGCTTGAAAGTTAACAAGAGACCATCTAGCTCAGAAGCAACAAAGTCCACATGGTAGAAACACACCAAGATGTATGACCACGAGGTATCAAAGGAATCAGTTATCAGGCATCAAAAAACTAAAAATCATAACATTGCATGTCCACCTTCCTGATATGATTGCTGATGGCAAATGTGTGCATAAGCAAATGTGGTGAAGTAAGCTGATGGTGCCCAACTATCAAAAGATATATTATCTGGAGTCTTAAAGGCTTGAAAATTAACAAGTGGACATCTAGCTCAGAGCAAAAAAGCCCACATGGAAGGAACACACCAGCCTGTGTGGCCACAAGGTGTCAAAGGGATCAGGAGTCAGTCATCAAGGAATTAAAAATTATTTCATTATAAATGAAGGAGATTACAGGTTGGGAACCCAAAGCTCATCAGTAGGTGAAGCGACATCCTCTTACAGGGGAGTCGCAAGGAGGAGATGAACCAGTCAAGGTACAGAGTAGCAAGAATGAAATATGCAACTTTTTTCTAGTTCTTAAATGCTTCCCCCTGTGCCCCCTCCACTATCAAGCTCCTAATTCTACCTTACAAATCTGGCTAGACCAGGGGATGCACACTGGTATGGATAGGAACCAGAAACATGGGGAATTCAGAACAAATGATCCCTACAGGACCAGTGATGAGAGTGGTGATATTGGGATGATGGAAGGAAGATAGAGCAAAAAGGGGGAACCAATTGAAAGGATCTACATATAACCTCCTTCCTGGAGTATGGACAACAGGAAAGTGGGTGAAGGGACACATTAGTGTATGATATGACAAAATAATGTCAATTTATAAATTATTAGGGATTCATGAAGGAAGGGGAATGGGGAAGAAGGGAAAATATGAGGATCTGACACCAAGGGCCTAAGTAAAGGAACAATGTTCTGAGAATGATGATGGCAAGAAATGTACAAATGTGGTCTGCCTATAATGGATGTATGTATTGCTCGAGATAAGAGTTGTATGAAGCCCCAATAAAATGATTCTAAAAAAAGAGTCATCTCTAACCCATATTCTGTACTTACAGAATAACTGAAAGGAAGTTGCAGGCCCTGACTTTCAATTTGGGCCTCTGGTATATTTACCTGAAAATTGGGGATGGTGTGGGGTTGAATAACAGGAAATATAGTTGCACATGAAAAACAATTATTTTGGGGGGGCATCACTGCCCTCTGGTGGTCGTGGGAGCTACCCAGCCTTGCTCCAGAAGAGCTGCTGCTGGATTTGATGAAAAACAATTATTATAATCTTGTGTTTACCTGATAAACTTTTCCCTCAGTGAATCACAAAGAAAAATGGCTATACTTATGACTTTAGAGGACATACACAAGAGGCAATAATATTGTATTTATTTAATAAATATACTTGTAATACTTTAAAATTAATATATAGTATCCCCTTTTCATTATAGATCTTAAACAGGTTTCAAAGGGAGAAATGTGAATAAATATCCCAAATGGTCCTTTTACTTCATATCTTTGAAGAAGGCTTTTTTTTTGTTAGAATTACCCTTGAGACCAATTTTCAAATCAAATTTTCCATTCTACAAGGGTTTTCTCAAGTCTTCTGCCAAGTGAGGTGATTTTTTCAGTCTTATTTCTGCAGATGTGAGATAACATCAGATGGAAGGTAAAATGAAACTGAGTGGTCTCTAGAAGTGGATATATATATATATATATATATATGTATTTTATACAGATGTGAATTGCAATATATATTTAATTCTCTGTTTTTACTCTGAGCTTTCACTTCAGCATACATTCAAATATGGCTCAAGGACTGAATTATGTTGCTAAAGGTAGAAGGGAAAATGACTAGTGTGTTTATTAACTTTATATATACATATATATAAATTTAAAAATAGACTTGCTTAAGTTTTACCTTTTGAAAGCTGAGAAGCAGGACAAATGAGATAAAAATTAAGATCTGTTGAAACATTCACTGCATGTTATTTTACCCATGAGTTTTCTTAGCACTAATAATGAGATAGGTGAAGTTTCCTTTAGATACCTAATAATGTAGAATGAATAGTAATAAATATTTTGAATAGATTTTGTCCCAATTGTCAAAATTTACCTCCATAGTGACTTGATTGTGAACTACAGCATTAGAAACATAGGAAGCATCAGCGATCTGTTTTAGCATTAGTGAATTACAGAAGATGGCTTTTGTGTCATACAAAGATATTATAGATTAATCTATTTGTGAGCATCAGTGAATATTCTGGTAACACTTGTATTTGTGTCCTCCTTGAATATTCCTACTCACATTACATTTCAAAAGTGCTTTGGAGCATGTGGCATTCACAGGTATTATAGCATTCGATAAATGTAAAACAAAAAATAAATCATATATATGCGTATATATTCTCACCCCTTAGCTGCTTATTTAAACATTTGTCACCTCAGTGCATACAGGACTTATTTTTTCCCCATCAAGCTCAGTTATATTTTGATGCTCTTTTGTTGTGGCTATCTCCTGGGAATTCTCTCAATTGGCAGTTGACTCAGGAAACTTGATCTGAACTTCACAGACTAGGACATTACCCCATAAAATGCTCCAGAGGGAAGTAAAATAATTTGGTTTTAAAGAAGGGTGAAAAAAAAAGTTAGTCCTTGGGCTGAGCCCAGGTAGCGTAGTGGTTGTGCGCCGGACTGCGGCCCACTGGGATGGAGGTTCAATTCCAGCAGTGGGGCTGGGCCTCCTACTCCCACAACCGGAGAGCAGTGATGCAAAAAAAAAAAAAAAAAAGAAAGAAAAAAGAAAGAAGGGTGAAATAAGAAACAAGCAGTAACATTATAATGTTTCTTCTATAAAAGGTGAACCAGAAGAGATGAGCCAGTCAGGGTGCAGTATAGCACAGATGAAACGGATTGAGCCCTGGTGGTGTAAGTGGTTGAGTGCGGGACTGCAGCCCGCAGGCTTGGCGGTTCAAATCCAGCGATGGCTCTCATGATCAGCACTGGGTAGCACCCATGACAACCAGAGGCAGTGATGCCCCCCGCCCCCAAAACCAAAACAAACCAAAAAAAAATATTAACACTGATGAAACACAAAAATTTCAAGTGGGCTTTGTTGCTTCTCAGCTACATGGCTACTGATCTTCAAACCTTTAAGACCCCAGACTGTATACCTTTTGATAGCCGGCACCATCAGCTTTCTTTATCACATTTGCTTTTGCACACATTTTGTCTTCAGTGATCATGTCAGCAAGGTGAGCATCACAGAATTCCAGGTTGTTCGAATAAAGTGTTCTTGTGGTGAGTGAACACTTGAGTAGAGACCCAATATCCATCAGAACCATCTTGATGACTCCGAAAAATAGAAACAATGAGACTAAAACAATTATAGGCATATTTAAGAATATCTTATTTGGCATAAACTCATGCCTATATGAACACACACTCTAATAAGAATACTTTTTTCTTTATCCTTGTATATACTCTTCTCCACATACGAGGTCAGAACATGGTATGTCTATAAAGTTTGTGGATTTTATAAACATAAAAAATGAAAATTGTTGCTTAACCTCATAGCTTATACGGCTATCCATAGCTTTGCTTTCTAGATCATTCCTGTTTCCTTTTACCTTCCTTTTTATTGACTAGTTTTCTGCCTATGGCAATTTTTGCCCTCTGCTCCCTTCTCCCACCGCTCTTCTTCCAAATCGTGGAGCAACTTTTGGTCCCATTGCTTTATCCTCGAACTTGCTTCCCATGCCAATTCTATGTAAGAAGGCATACCAACAATAACATAGACCAATCAAATATAAAACAAATAGCTGAAAAAAAGAAAAGAAAAAAACCCAGCAAAACAAAAAATCATGCATAACTCTGGATGTGTCTGCTGACCTTTGTAACTATGTCTGCGTTGGTTCTGGGGGAACTCTGGGAATTGTCTCTCCTATCCTGAAGTCTATTTTGGGGGCTCTTTGGGGGCTTTATGGATTTGGTTTGCTCCTGTTACTCATCTGTTTTGTTCTCTTCTTTGTTTGTCCCACTGTGGGGGATGCAGACCACATTTTCCCCCTGCTGTGTGTCCCCAGTTTTGTTCTTTGTCACAGTATGCTCCAGTAAAAGGTCAACATAATGTGAGCTGTTGTCAGCTTTCTGTTTCTTAGGGATTCCCTGCAGAGATATCAGATCTCACAAACAGATTAGAAGAGGCAGAGAACCATATCAGTGTTCTCAAACACAGTCAGGCAGAATTCAGCAAATGAGAAAAACAGTCAAACAACGTAATAAAAGAGGTGGAAGAAATCCTGAGATCAATGTCAGATACTATGAAACAAACAATATTCAAATAATAGGTCTACCAGGACAAGACAAAATGAAGAATCCAATAGTTAATTTAGCGAGGGAATTTGTGGACGAAAACTTCTCTACCTTAATGAATGAGCATCAGACACCACACAGGAAGCAGAGAGGACACCAAATAGACTAAACCCCAGGAAGAATTCTCTAAGGCAAACAATAGCTAATTTATTCAACTTCGAGGAAAAAGAGTTAATCTTAAGAGTGACAAGATAAAGAAGACAGTCACATATAATGGTTCTCAGGTAAGAATGTGCTCAGACCAATCAGCAGAAACTATGAAGAAGAGGAGAGAGTGGAGTAAAATATTCTAAAAATTGAAAGAAAAAAAA
>PVJH01033069.1:0-21969 GCA_004026705.1 Nesogale talazaci
TCCCCTCCTTTGTAACTGGCTGCCATATGCATGCCCGAGATGGGTCCAACCCCTGCCAGAGTGACTGGATCTCACCCCGGGAATGTACGCATTTGGTGGCATTTCCCCCTATGTCCAAGCTTTATCACCTTGCCTCAGTGGACTTATATTGTACTTTTTGTGTCTGGGAGAAGCTTTTCTTGATCTCTCCGTGCTACCAGTAATCTCACATCCTTCGTAAATCCAGAAATATTTACTCCGCGTGATCCCAGCCCAATCTTTCTAAGCCACCTTGCCCCTTTGCCACGTAAGCCTCTCCTCTCCCCTCTCCTCTAGTAGCAGGGCCATGCCCTCTCTCTGTGCCAATGAAAACTTTCCCCCTGTGATTGCAATCCATTTTGCCCATCATATCTTCTAGCTACTTCTCCAAAAACGGTTGGTGCTCCAACCATATGGAGCTTCGAGAACTTCCAGTCCACCACACTCCTTGGCCTCCAAACAGTCCTTGTTTCTTCCTGAAATTCCTGATTCCTTATTTCTTCCAACAATCTCTTATTCATTTTATTTTATGACTCAGAGGACTATTTTGATTTGAAGGGTTATGAAGACAGACATTTATTTTTTAAATCACTGTGATTCCAGATCCAATGTCTGGCACATGGAAGGTCCATGAAGAGCATTTTCTACATTAGACAACCTGTCCTTAGGAAAACCAACCGGCAAGTCGCTCATCCATGTCTCAGACACACTCGAGTGGCTACATGATGACTTTTTTTTTTTTTTGGTCTCCATAAATTGTGATCTTTGGGACTAGAGTCTGAGTTCCTGGGTGGCAGAAACCCAGTCTGACTCAGACTTCGATCCGTCACCGACAGCACAGGGGCCTGGCTTAACCACAAGCCTTCACAGATTCCCTGGAACCGTAGAGAGAAGCTGGAGTCATCACCGGAGGTAAGCAGGGTGGATGTTGCGCTTCCTATTTGACAAAGGAAGAAACAGAGACCCAGAAAGGAACAAACAAACGACCCTTGATGCAATTTCCATTTGAAATTAGAGGCTCACCCAGGACTGGAACACAGGTCTCCCAATCACTAATTACCGGAAAAGTACTGCTGTTGGACACTGAACAACTAGCTACCTTTTTTAGGAACTATCAGCACACTAGCTCAGTCTGTCCTTTAGGCAGGCACAGACCGTTTTCTTGGAGACAGGCTGAATTGACTTTGCTCAGCCTCTGTGGTCCTAGGCTAGTGGTACATGTGTTCTAGACAAGTTTGTGGGGAAGAGTAGTGCCAGGAGGGGTCAAAAGGCAGGGGACCACTTCATTGAACCTTCTTTTCAAATGTGCTGCCCTAGAATAGCCTGTTGTCTAGCCAGTGTTCTCTCTCTCTCCCTGCCCGCCCTCCCCCCACACTCTGGACAGCCTCCAGGGAGTTCCTTATCACTAGTGACTCAGGTCGACTTAGCCAGAGACTGTCTATAAATAGGGCTGTACACTATCATATCCACCCCAATTATGGTCTCACCTGGCCCTCCCTGACTAGAAAACGGGCCTATATGTGTGCATGAGCTCAGGGAGCTTCAATCATTTTCTTTTCTTTTTTTGAATCATAAAAATGTTTATTAAACAGAACATCTAAGTGTGAAGCTACCGTTCCTTGACAGATCCTCCATACACTTCTAACGGTCGCACTTCCATCTTTCCAACCCGTCCCTGGAGAATTCTGCCTTTTTAAATTCTTTGATTTACATATTATCCAAGCAGCAGCTTGGGCATAGTTGGTGGACTCAAGTCCGGTTCCAGTGAAATGATGCTTGAGTTTGCTCAACCAAAAGAAGTCTGAAAGGGGTAAATCAGGGCTGTAAGTGAAATAACATACGGCTTCTATGTTATTTTTTAAAAATCATTTTATTGGGGGCTCATCCATCACTTTTCACAATACATACGGACATATACTGTGCCAAGCACCTCCACATGCCTGCTGCCATCATCGTTCTTCAAATATCTGTTTTTCCACTTGAGCCCTTGATATCAGCTCCTCATCCCTTCTCCTCTGTCCCTGCTCCCCCCTCACCAACCCTCAATACTTTCTAAATTATTATTGTTTTGTTATATCTTACACTGCCCAATGTCTCTCCTCACCCACTCCTCTGATTCTGTCTTCCAGATAGGAGGATATCCATAGATCCTCGTAAGTGACTCCCTCTCTCTACCCCACCTTCCCTCCACCCATCCTGTAACTCCACTCTCACCACTGGTCCTGAGGGGCTCATCTGTCCTGGGTTCCCCGTATTTCCAGTTCCCATCTCTACCAGTGTACCTCCTCCAGTCCAGCTGAGTTTGTAAGGTAGAGTTGGGACCATGATAGTTGTGGGGGGGGGAAGCCTTCAGGGATTAGAGGAAAGTTGTATGCTTCATCGCTACCTCACTGCACCTTGACTGACCTGTCTCCTCCCTGCAACTCCCCTTTAAGCCAGTGTAAGGGGATGTCCAATTGCCCACAAATGGGCCTTGCATCACCACCCTTCTGAATTTCTCTTCTGTTCCCTATCTCTTGACCCCCATTTTACCTTAACAAAAATTACCCAAGTCAGACGTAGGCATTAAGGCTGGAGTTTCAACAAACACTGAGCTTGAATCCATACCCCTTGTCTCAAGCATTCCTATCCAAACAATCAGACTGAAAATTTCTCAAGGAAGTGGAGAATGATTCAGGCGTGACACTGGAGCCCCTCCCTTCTTCTCAATACTGAGTGCATTTGCGGTGCACGCGTGGCGGGCAGGAAAGTGGCCCTTGGGAAGCAGAGCATTCTGGCTGGTAGCCAGCAGAGCTGAGGGTGCGGTTCAAAAGCTCGTCTCCTCTGGGCGCTGCTGCTTCGGGCAGGGGAGGACTGGGGATTACACGTGAGCTGGCTGAGTCTAGAGGGCTCTAATAAACCTCAATTTCTACAAGGAGTCGGCTTTTTCTCCTTGCAATCACAATCAAGTGTCCGCGAGAGAACAAAACAGGGCCTTGGCACTCTAGGTTGCAGGAGAGATGCCGACGCACACGTTCTTCACAGGCAGACCCAAGTCCTCCCCAGGGCCGCATCTGAGCAGCGGTGGCCCAAGGATCACCGGTTGTCTGTCGCATTGGTAAAACCCAAAAGCCCAGCAAAAGATGAAGTGGGTAGGATAGACGTGCACTTGGAGAAGTTAGACCGACAGGCCCTGGGGGCGGGGGCTGGAGAGAGGGGTCCAAAGGATAAGTCCCTAGTTGCGGCATCACAACTTTCTCGCAGCCGCTGCTGGCAGGGTCCCCAGGCTAGGAGCTGATCGGCCGGAGGCGGGGCTTCCAACCGGCCCCTTCCCAGCGGTCTGGGCGCTCCCGCACAAAGCCCCCCGGGGTCTCCAGCCGCGGAAGGATCTTGCACTTTGTCTACCTCACCCGGAGCCTGGCGAGCGAGCCGCGCAGCCGGCGCCCGACGCCGCCGGCCGGGAGCTGCAATGGCCGTGGCAGCCGCCGCGCCGCCCGCGCTCCCAGGGAGCCGCCAGCGGACTGGCAGCGGCGCGGCTGATTGATGGGAGCCGGGCTCAATGGAGGGGGCCCGGGCCGAGGGGCGGGGGCGGGGCCAGCTGCGGCCCGAGCCAGTCGGCGGCGCGGCGCGGCGCGGGGGAGGGGGCGCCGGGGCGGGCGGCGGCGTGGAAATGTGTCGGTGACATTGAATGGGGAGCCTCAGTGCGAGCGAGGCGCGCGCGCGCACACACGCGCACACACAGCCCCGCTCACTCCGAGATCCCCGGCCACGTAAGTAACTATTAATACCGCCTCGCCGCCGGGAGATGCCGGCTTGCTGAGCCAGGGGATTGGCCTCCGCGATCGTCGGCGATCCCCTTGAATTTTTAAATACACAGTCCCCCCTTACCTCTCCGGGGGGAGGGGAGAGGAAGGAAGAAGAAGAGGAAAAGCTGTCAATTTTCTTGAAGACAAATACCGCGAGGAAATCAGGGTTTCGGCTCGGGGAAGAAGGAGTGGTTAGAATCATCCCAAGGCAAGATCCAGTTATCCGGCCCGAAAGAGACGCCCAGAGTTGGCCAGATCGGGGGCGCATCACCTGAGAACGCCCAGAGGATCCCGGGCAGCCGGTGCCTGGGAAATCGGAGACCTCCGGGTGCCGCCGCCGTCCCAGACGCCCCCCTCTCGTCTTGTTCCCGAGACCCGGGAGGCCAGCGAAGGCGACCGGGGCATGAGCTCTCGCTGACCCAGCGCGCGGCCGGCCAGCCCTGGCATCGGTCGCGGTACCTGCGCGCGGCCCGCTCCGGTCTTCAACTCCATGCCCAGCTTTTGCAATCTTTTGTTGGCAGGGCTGACCGCTCCAAGTTAAATGCGCCCTCGTAATTTTTGTTTTGTTTTGTTTTGTTGAATTTCTGGAGCGCGTTCGCGATCTTAGAGAAGACTCCGACGCCATCTACAGTTCAAACGTGGGTAACTGCCCTCTCCAGCCATTCCACCACCGCCCCCACCCCCCCGCTTCCACGCCCCCCACCCTTGCCTTTCCACCAAAAAAGGGGGTGCAGCGATTCCGTCGGCGGTGCGTCGCGAGCCGGCAGACTCGCGTTCCCCGCCCTGGTCTTTTTGTCTGGGGTCGGACGCGCTGAGGTGGAGCCGCGCGGCGGACTAGGCGACGCCTGCAGAAACTACCCTCGGGGCTCCTCCGCCCCGTCCGCGCGTCGGAGCCTGCGTGGGGTCCCCTCGGGAAACCCAGCGCGGCAGCACCCCACCTTAGCAATTCGCTCACTCGCCTGGAGACGCGTCGGGAGCGGGGGAGGCGGAGAGAGAAACTAAAAGTGCGGCGCCTCTGCAAATCGCCGGCTGCTTCGGAGTAACAAAAGGACCGCGGCCGCTGGCCCTCCGAGCGCTCCCTGGAACCGGGTTCCGAGCAGATCAGGTGCCTGTTTGGGGGCTCCCAACTACTTCTCCACGCCGCCCTTCTCCCTCCCCTCCCCTCCCGTCCTCCTCTCAAATCCCTGACACGGAGGCGCCTGCAGCCGCACTCGCCCGGCGACGCCGCATCTCGCCAGCGGGGTTTTCCGTTTGTTTGTTTGTTTGTCGTGTGCGATCCCCACACTCATGAACATACACAGATCTACCCCCATCACAATAGCACGCTATGGGAGATCGCGGAACAAAACCCAGGATTTCGAAGAGCTGTCGTCAATAAGGTCCGCCGAGCCCAGCCAGAGTTTCAGCCCGAACCTCGGCTCCCCGAGCCCGCCCGAGACTCCGAACTTGTCGCATTGCGTTTCTTGCATCGGGAAATACTTATTGTTGGAGCCTCTGGAGGGAGACCACGTTTTCCGCGCCGTGCATCTGCACAGTGGAGAGAGGTTGGTGTGCAAGGTAAAGAAAGAGCTTCGGGCTTGTTTGTGTGCTTTTATTTGTTCGCCTTTTTAAAAAGGTCCCTGGCCCTTTGAAGAGGGGCCGGATGGGACCTGGAGGTCGCCCAGTCCTCCAGTCCCGGGGAGGAGGGAAATTCTCAGAATAATCCACCGCGATCTACCTTAATGGATCTGTGGTTGTTGGTTGGTTCCCGTTCTAGTAGTTGCGAAGTTTTCAGACGGTTTCAGACAATGGAGCGGTTTGCAGCGGGGGCGTTTGGGGAGAGCCCAGAGCGGGGCGGGGGTGGGGTGGGGGAGCGGCAGGACCCCGCGGGGGACCACGGACACGCGGCTCCCACTGGCACGTCCTGCTGGGCCGCGCCAAGCCGGGCCCTGCTGCCCAGGGGTGTCCTGCCTCTTTCTAGCCCCCTCCCTCCCTTTCCGACCTGGACGTGGGGAATTCCCAGATAATTTTGAGACCCAGGCGACTTGATTCTCGTCGTAGCTATTGTTCTGAGCGGCATGCAGGTGTTAAACCTTTGTTCGGAAGGTGCCCTTTGAAAAGGACACACAAAGATATTTGTCCCTCCTGGCGCAGCCGGGACCCAGCGCGCGGAAGTAGTTTATGCAAATCTTGGCTGGCCTAGAACCCTGAAAGGAGGGTTGGGAGGTGAAAATCAGAGCCGCAGGCACACCTTTGCGTGTAGGAAATAGTGACTCCTTTGGGTCTTTCTTCCTTTCCTGTCTGTCTCTTGCTCAAGCTAGACTTCCGTGCCGGCCTCCTCCTCCTCCTGGCATGGCCCTCCACACCTTTGCAAGTGGAGGCCCGCTTTTCAAGACCCCTGGGGTTCCTGGGCAGCAAAGGGATGGCCACTTCAGGTGGTCTTTTTTTTTCCAGGTGGTCTTTTTTTTGTCTTTGGCACTGAGCAGTGACTGGTTCGTGTGTGTGTGTGTGTGTGTGTGTGTGTGAGAGAGAGAGAGAGAGAGAGAGAGAGAAAGAAACAGAGAGTCTCTGAGTCTTTGTGTGCAGTCGCACAGGGCTCCAGACAAGCGGATGAAGAGGATAGTTGCAGGAATAATAATAATAATAATAATATATAATAATAATGCCTTGGAAGATACTGCTACCCAGGAATTAGACACGTACCAATAATTCATTGTCACTACATTTTGAATTTGCTCACTGTTGTCTTTTGGTTGGGGGGGAGGGGGCTGGGGGACGCAGTGAGGACTCCTGCTGCTCTTGACATGGGCTCCCTGCACAGTTTCCAGACAAATAATGCACCACACTTTCACTAGACTGATCCTGGCCTGGCTTTCATTGCACTGTGGGCTAGAATATGTCTTTGTAAAAACTGGATTTCGGGGAGGTCTTCCAGCTCTTTTAGAGAGTGTTCCATTCAGACCTCAAAGGAGAAATTGGGAGACTCTTCAAATAGGGCCCTTTACTTGTCCAAGTCACCCAGAGCCAGAGCGGTTGTGCCTGGTTAACCAAAATTCTGTAGGCTATTCAGAGCTGGATTGAATTCTCAGAAGTCCTGCAACGTTGCACAATAGGGTAGTCATTCTTTGAAATGAATGAATTCCACAGCTCTGCCAGTCCAATATGAAATATGCGCGAGCTTCCAGCAGTGAGGGTTTCTACTCCATCCTTTTGCTCCACTTGAGTATAGCCTTTTAATGACGTTCAAAGACTGGGGATGCTTTTTAACCATGGGGCCCTGCAGCCAAATTCTGCTGGAGCATCTTGTTTGGAGTTTATGTCTTTGTTTCAAAGCAGAGGTGACTCTGGCCCCTGCTCTTTCTTTATTCTTCAGACGCTTCCACACGTCTGTCCTCTGGGCTGGCCTCAATGCCGTTTGCAGATTGCTCTCTGACATAGACCTGTTCTGGATGCGTTTGTTGGTTTGGTTCTTGCAAAGATCGAATCAGCCCCTCCACAAAGACTGTGTGGCTTCGAGTGGATTTGAGTGCAGCATCATTGTTCTGCTTGACATAGGTCATCCTTTAAGGCACTGCAGGCTCTGTGTCACCGTCTTTTTTTTCAACCAGAGGGGTTGTGGGTGACTTCTCTTGCCAGCACGATTGTATTCAGATATCCTAGGAAGTTGCAAGTGAGCTTTTAGAAGACTGCTTCTGGGCATGACCCTGAGATACATATACTGAACTCTTAGCTTACTTCAAGGCTCAGCAAAATCTCCACATTGAATTAGCTTCCTTTTGATGTCCCCTTGCACTGTGTTGGAGGCTCAAAAAGAAAGTCTGCAAAATCCAATCTGATATAGAGATGCCATTCTTTATCCTAGAGGTCTGAAGAAAGAATTTTGCAGGGCTCTATCGGAAGAGGGGGAGGTTCCAGTGCCATTTAAACAAAATCATCATCCCTATTTATTGTCTACCCACTCCAAATGCCTGCATTAGCTACACAGACGAAAGGAGGAAGGGGGCTGTTAGGCAGCTTTAACTGTATAATTTTCATGGAACTGCTGCTAGCTACCGTGCAGATTGACATAATTACAATCTTAGCAGATTGGGTACTTTCTTTCCCCCCCCAAATGTTATTAATGATGGGCTAATCTTAACTGCCTTATCTGAACTGTCACATTGCATAACTCAGGCTCCAAAATTAAACATTTAAAGGGAGTTAACACTATCCCAACAGCATGATTTTGCATTTTAAGGTAATGGTTTCAGTACCAATCCAAACCCATAAATGTCTGTTATCTGGCTACTATTAAAAGTTTGGCTCCTTCTCATTTGAGGAAACATTTAAAGGACATGTGTTATTTTTCATACTCTGTCCACCATCTTGGAATTTGGTCTGTTCTACAAAGGGTCTGACTACATTTTGCAGCTACAAACGAATAGGTTGTATTATTATTATTTACGTTCCATGCCCATCTGGCATGGAGAGCAGGATGGTAATGTAAGGGTGCTAAGAGATGATTTTAAAGAGAAAATCTTTTAAACCACCTTTTATTTATTTTTTAAATGCAACTTGAAACAGAATACATAATGGATCCTGCTAACTCCTCAAGCGAGAGCACTGGAGACATACACGGAACACAGCACCCTCATTATATAATGCACAGTGTTTACATGAGCCCTTGCAAAGCCTTTCTTCATCTCTGTGAAATCTTGGGGGTTTGCCTAGGCTTCTGTTGCCTGCAGCCAGGGTGTTAAAGTTGATTCAAGCATTTCAGATTCCTAATTGAACAGGCTTCTGAGGTCACTGCTCTTAGGTCATCCTTTGACAGTATCAGGGTGTGATTTGTGGTCTCTGGAGATGTTGAAGTATTCATTCTTAAATTCTAGGTTATAGTGGCGGCAGCTGTGCTGCTTCCCTGAGATGTCTCATTATGGTTCATTCACAATGTGACTGCTTCCTTGCCCAGGGTTACCACCAGCCCTCCTGAGGTTTTTGCTGTTTGACTCACAAATTTTGTTTTATTTTAAAACTAGGAGAGGCTTGTGGATTCTTAAATGCCAGCTTGTGTCCCTGAATAGGCTTCCGAAGGCCTGCAAATACCCTTAAAGCGGATACAGTTTTTATGTATGAATTTGAGAATGGGCGTTGTCAACATGGTGGGGGTGGGAGTGGGAGGTGGGACAGGGGACAGACCACTTTTATCATGTTTCCCCTGGGGGATCTCAACTCAGGAATAGCGAACAGTCTCTCTATTTTTTGAAGTAGCAAGGAGGGAGGAAGGCTTGGGTGACCCTCAGTGCCTGATCTGAGATTAAGACTGTCAGCTCCTGGCTGAGCCAGGGTGAGAGTCTCAAATGCTGTGATTCCTAGGCCAGCAATTCACCACCACCCTCCCCACCTTGCAAAAGGATGGCCAAGAAAAGTATGTTCTAACTAATGAAAAATGTGAAGAGGCAGAAGGCTTGTGGACTGGTAACATTTCACCTATTGTTCCAGCCTCCCTGGCCAAGATACCCTCCCACCAAGCACCCCTATGCCCATGTCTCTCACTCTTCCACACATAGAAGAGATTCGTCTTCCCTGAATTCACAGGCAGTGAATTAGAACCACATTCCAGACCCAGGGGTTTGTATTCCTGATTTGTGGATGTCTGGAAATGTCTAGAAGCTTTTCCCTCGTGCCTAAAAAATCCCAAGCAGCGTTAATTCCAATTGGGTCTGATTCAAGAAAGGTATTGATGATTTTTTTTTTTCTTTTCTTAACAACCTCACAGAGAGGCAGCATTTCCCAGGCAACTTTTGATTCACAGAAAACCATTGCATAACTGCCTGCCTCAATGAATTCTCTATCTGTGGAGGGCGGAGAGACTGGAGGGAGCGCGCTTTCATCTTCAGACTGTCTCATTCCTCACTCTGCCACTGGGTGCTCCTGTGTGGTGTGAGTGCCCTTCCCTCCCTCTGTGCCCACATCCTTACCATCAAGCTACTGAATCAGACAGCTTCTTAGATCTGCAAGTTGAAACTATGCAGCGTTGGCACACATTGTGTTTGTTTTATTTTCGAAAGTCAGAATTGTCTGCTGCTGCAGGCGGGTCACTGTCTCTCCGATTGGGCCTTGGTGCTGCTTTTTTCCACAAAAGAGGAGTGGGCTGCAGAAAATGATGCGAATGCACCTTGCTCTCTGTGCATTGCATTTTTGCGAAGTGCTTATACATGTAATTGCCCTGCTAACGTGTGCCAGGTATAATTTACCCCGTTTACGCTTGAAGATTTATAAGGACTGAGAGTCGCGAGTGGAAGGCGCTGCCTGGAGCTGAGAGGAGACGGGTCAGTGTGGGATAGGTTCAAGTGCAGCATCCTCTGTCCTCTGAAAGTTCCTGGCTGAGGGGGAGGGGTCAAGAGTGTGTGGTGGGGTTGGACATGAATGCCTCTGACTTGGGGTTTTTGTTGTCAATTCCTCCCTAGGTGTTTGATATCAGCTGCTACCAGGAGTCCCTGGCCCCGTGCTTTTGCCTGTCTGCCCACAGCAACATCAACCAAATTACCGAAATTATTCTGGGGGAGACCAAAGCCTATGTGTTCTTTGAGCGGAGCTATGGGGACATGCATTCCTTCGTGCGCACCTGCAAGAAGCTGAGGGAGGAGGAGGCGGCCAGACTGTTCTATCAGATCGCCTCGGCGGTGGCCCACTGCCACGACGGGGGCCTGGTGCTGAGGGACCTCAAGCTGCGGAAATTCATCTTTAAGGACGAAGGAAGGTAAGGCTCACTCACGGCCAGACCCGGGTGCTGCACGGGGTAGGTTGGACAGAGACCCTTGAGTGAAAGACTGGGACAGTCTTTTTTTTTTTCTCTCTGTTGGACGTGTCTTAGTTGTGTAGCTCTGTGAGAAGAGGGATTCTACAAGTGGGTGACTTTAACAAGCAGAAATGGATTCTCACAGTTGGAGAGGCTCTTAAGTATGAAGTCAGGAAGCAGCGAAGGAAGTCTCTCTCTCTCTCTCTCTCTCTCTCTCTCTCTCTCTTTCTCTCCTCTCTCTTTCCTGTGTCTACCATCTCACTTGGCTTGGCATCTCACTTTCCCCACCTCTGCCTCTTTCCTCTGCTTGTTTGATTTCCTCTACATCTCAAAAGAGATTAACTTAGGGCACACCCTACACTAATCTCAGCCCATTAACACAGAAAGGGGCAACCTACCCCCCAAAGGAATTAGAACCACACCTCTACCTCTCCACTCACTGCCATCAACTCCATTGTGACTCCCTGTGACCCGACAGGACAGGGCAGAACCGCTCCTGTGGGTTCTGAGACTGTTAGCTCTTGAAGTCTCATCTTTCTTCCACAGAGAGGCTGGTGGGTTTGAACTGCTGACCTTGTGGCTAGCAGCGCAGCAAGCAGCCCCACCATGCCAGTAGGGCTCTCATCCATAACAGTCCAGGAGAGAGAAAGAATCACAAGAATCAGAGGGCAAAGAGAGAGAAAATATGGAGGGTTTGCTGCCCCTTTGGGAAATATACACCTAGAGATGCCATGTCATCTTTCCAGAGACAGATAACCAGGGCCATCTTAGACAATAATGTGGTCTGTGATTTGGTGTTCAGAACCCTGTGGGTGGCTGGAAGACTATGTGGCATTTTCCACGTGAATGACGCAGGAGTCTTGGACAATTCTACATTCAGGACACTTGGTGCCTACAGAATCAGCTACTTTTTAAAATCCATCTTTTATCCATTCACCATTTTGGGGCATTTCTTAGGCCTTTATTATATATTCGTCACCATCCTCAGTGCTGTGATTATCAATGAGTTATGTAGTCAATGGACCTGAAAAATAAAGAATTAAAAGTTATAAATAAACATATGTCCTGGGCTGAGCCCTGGTGGCGTAGTGGTTGTGCGCAGAACTGTGGCCCACTGGGTTGGAAGTTCAAATCCAGCAGCAAGGCTGGGCCTCCTACTCCCACCACCAGAGGGCAGTGATGCCAAAAAAAAATTAAAAAGCATATGTCCTGACCATCTTAAAGCAAACAAATCCTCTAGGGCCAAATAATGACCTAGAACATAAAGCCCCTGACTTTAGAGACCATTTCAATAAGACATTGGGCAGAAGTGACCAGAAAAGGAGATGAGTCAGTAGTAGAATGGCATCAAGGGCATCGTGCATGTGCATGAAGAATGCAGAGTGTACTTAAAGATAAGAAAGGAATAAAAAGTGCATGTCAGAAGAAACTCTAAAACTTGCTCTTGAATGTGTCGTGATAAAGTGGATGTAACAAATGATGAAGTTTTACTTGAGTTACTCAAAGATTACTGCCCATGTAGAAAAAGACAGTTTGGAAACATTATGGTAGCAGTTGTACAATATGACTTGACGTGATTGAAGGGTGAAATGATCTGATATATGTAGTAAATCCCAATTAATATAAATAAATAAAAACAGAAAGAAGAATGAAATGTCAAAGAACAGAATATTTCACAGGGCAGCTTGGAGAAGGCCAAGTATAATGAAGTGTGCAGAGACCTTGGGGTCAGAAAACCAAAGGGAAGCAACATGCTGAGCATTTGTCCAACTTAGAAAATTGAAGAAAAAGTTAACCCTCGAGTTGCAATATTAGGGGCAAAATATCCAACGATGCCGAAAACATCGAGTGAACATGGAAGGAATACACAGTCACTCTACCAGGAAGAATTGGTCCTGTTAAACTATTTCAGGCGGTTGCATGTGATCCAGAACCAACAGCACTTAGAAAAAAGTCCATACTGCACTGAAGGCATTAATGAAAATAAGGCTCCAGGAATGGATAGAACACCAGTGGAGATGTTTCAGCAAATGGATGCAGCACTGGAAAACATTCCCCTATCAAGGAGAAAAGAAGTTTGAAAAGAGCTTCTTAGTCAAATGACTGAGAGATTCCTATCAGTGTCCACTTCAAAGACAGGTGCTACAACACAGTGGAAGAAATGATTGAGCAATATCGTTAGTAGCGTGCGTGGGTAAGCTTTTGCCGAAAGTAATTTTAAAAAGTGGTTGCATCGTCAACAACTAATGGGAACTGCCAGAACCTCACACTGAATTTGAAAGAGGATGTGGAATAGCTGGTGTCCATATTGATGTGGATGGATCGTGGCTGAAAGCAGAGAATACCAGTAAAATATTTATGTGCATTTTATTGACTCTGCAAAGGCACTGCTCTGTAGATCACAACAGACTATGGAAACCATTGTGAAGAATGGAAATTCCAGAGCACTTACTTCAATTCACATGGAATCTGTACATAGACCAAGAGGCAGTTATTTGAACAGAACAAAGGATGGCTGCATAGTTTACACTTGGAGAAGATGTGTGTCGGTGTTTTATCCTTTCCCCGTACTTATATCATCTGTATCCTGAGGGGAAATCCCAGAAGCTGGATTATACAAAGAAGAAAGTGTCTTTGGGATTAAAGGAAGAGTCATTAACAGTGTGCAATATGCGAATGAAAATACCTCGCTTGGTGAAGGGGAAGAATACCTAAAGTATTAAGAGGTGAAGATCAGACCACAGTCTTCAGTCTGTATTACTTCAACATAAAATCAAAGATTTCACCGATGGGCCAATAGTCACATCTGGATAAAAGGGGAAAGTCACTGAAGTTGTCAAGGATTTAATCTTCCTTGGATCCACAGTCAACACCTCTGGAAACAACAGTAAGGAAAAGAAAGCACATCCAAGGGCACATCAAAGAGTTGTTCATGGGAAAGTTCCGTTATCTTTTAGCTCCACATTTTATTTTTCAGGAAACCTTCGAAGCTCCTCTCGTACTGTGTTGGGAAGCATTAAGAGACAGAGATGTCAAACTGAGGATTGAGGTTCAAGGTTCAGCTGACCCAAGTCACTTGCCTTGTGTGCATGTGAAAAGGGGGGCATTGTAAAAGGAGACTGAGGAAGAACCAATCCCTTTGAGCTATGTCACCGATGACGAACATTGAACATCCCATGGATGGACAGAAGAACGAGTGCGTCTGTCTTGGGATAAGGACAGCCAGAGACTCTTTCAAATTCAGGAGCCTTCCTGTGCACCTATAAGCAAGAGAGACCAGTCTTCGGTGAAAGATTTGTTCTTGGTAGAGTAGAAAATCAATGAAAAATCAGAAGACCTTCAAGGAAATGGATTAATATAGTGGCTGCAAGAGTGGGCGCAAACAAAAATGATTGTGGGAATGGTTAAGGATTTGGCAGTATTTCACTTTGTTCAAGGCCCCGAACTGGATTGGCCGCCTACTGAGAAGGTGCCCTTCCTCCTTAGCAACATAGAAAAAGACACTACCTTTGAACAAGGCCCACAAGAACCACCTGGGGCTCTCACTGAAGTATATATTCTGCTTGCATATATCTGGGCTAGAAATGCAAGCTGTCGGCAGTGGATGGAACCCGAATGGACTGCTCCAGACGCTGGTCCTGTTGTCTGTCGGGTCACTACAACCACAATGGGTCCCCGAGGAAGGTCGGGAGTGGGATCGATCGTGGGGTCCTTAGGACCAGGCAGTGGAGAGTGGAGAAAGGCCTAACTGTGTGGAAGTTGTTTTGGACCTCAGACTCGCAAGATGAATTTGTTACAGGCTGTGTGGATGGAAGGAGAGGGAGTTGCCAATCCAAATACATGGCAAGCTTCATCTTGGGCACCTGGACGCATGGTTCTTCCCTGAACTCATTGCGTTCTACTGATGGAACCCTGCTTGCTTTGCCTACTGACTGATTATAAACACATTTTTCAAGCCCCACCCCCACCCCACCCCATTTTAGAAAAGAATATACTTTAATGTGTGGAGGTGATTCATTTATATTTGTAGTTCTCTGAGAGCTACAGATTTTGAGAGCTGTCCTAAAGGCTTTACATACATGACTAAAGGCTTGACATACATGATGTCTTATAATTATCATGAGGATGCCTTGGGCATCCTCATTCCTCTTAGCGGGGAAGAGGGCAGTGAAGTAGAAGGTCTGTTGACTAAAAGCTATTATGGATTGGATTGGAAGGGCAGTGTATGCTTTTTAGAAGTCTTTAGGTGGTACGCATGGTGATCTCACTCTGCCTCGAATTGAAAAGCTGGCAGTTCTGGTCCACCCAGAGGTGGCTCAGAAGAAGCTCTTGGGCATTCATGTCTGAAAACCCAGTGTTGAAATCCATGGAGGCGCAGATCTGCTCCGATGCCATGAATCCAGATCTTCAAGTGAGTGGTTACCCTGGTTCGTGAGTTCATCCCGTTTCTGGTATGGGGCAGGTTAACCACCTCTTCTTGGCCAAGCTTCTCACATGCTCTTTCATGTTGGCTGAGGTCTTTCAAGAGGTGCCTGATGGCATATTAGGTAAAGTCTTGATGGCCAGCTGAAAGGGCAGTGGAAGACAAAGCAGCCACTTCAGAGGAGAAGCGCTGCATCCATGGAGATTATAACCCAGGAAATCCTATGGGGTGATTCTGCTGCTGCTTCTAGGTTCCCTGTGGCTGAGCAACAACAGCCCTGAGAAACAAGCCACGAATGCGTTGAGTTCTAACAGTTGAATGATGCACTTCTTTGATTATTCTCATTTGGAAGCTGAAGCTACCCCCCCCCCCCAATCCCTCAATCGAACCCTGACTGGGATAACATCTTTGCTGCTCTACATCCTGTCTCTCTTGGAGATGTAATAGCTATAACAGCCAACATTAGAGGTAGTCTTTAATGGCCTCTTAACCTCAAGGTGATTGTGTATCTTATTTAATTCTTTTTATACGTGGGGGAAGTGAGTGATAGCCTCTCCCTTGCATAGGCGAGGCGGCATGGAAAAGACTCAGGGTTACCCAGGGGGAGAGCGAAGCTCATGTCTGTTCTCCTGTCAGGCAGCTCTCAGGCACCCATTTCCCGGTGGGGCAGAATAAACACACGTGCCCTCTCTCCCAGACCTCTGCGTATTTGAATAGAGCGTCCACTCTGGCTGAAGAGTGTGCCCAGGGGTTGCGTCTGTTGGTGAAATAGATCTTTGTGAAGGAAGCCAAAATAAGGTATGGGTCCTCGGGTTGCAGAACAGTGCAGCAAAAGCAAACTCCAGTGGTGGCAGGGGGTTTTTGCTTCTGCCCGCTCCTTCTGCCATCCAGGGAGTAGAGATGGAGGGGAAGGGGGCTTTGTCCCAGACCCAGAGCTCTCTGGAGCAATTGAGGGACCACCTCAGTTTCCCCTCTTTCCTGCACCAGGGGGCTTTCTCCAAGAATCAATGTTCCTTTTGGAGCAAGATGTCTCAGAGTGCTGGGACGTGGACACGCCGATATCCCCAAAGTCCTCGAACCCAAAGAAGCAATGCTGCGGAGCAAGAAACCTCCAGCACAGGAATGGATCATCCATCTGGCCTTTTTGCATTTGACCTTTGTGAAAGAACATGACCCCTCTGCAGCAAGAACCTGAAAGGGACTCGGGCCTGAGTCCTCATGCCAGAACACTTGACTAGAGAAAAAGATGCCAAGTCCTTTTTAATCTTGAAGAGCATTGCATTCTCCAGTGGGGGAAAGGGGGGAGGAGAAAGGATGTGTCCCTGACTGATAGGAAGCTCACTGCCATCCCTCCCTTGCTTTTGTCCATGCAGCCCTGTGAGATGGCCCAGGAGCATGACAAGGACCCCATTGTCTCTGTGAGGGAACTGGGTCTCCTCAAGGTTGCACGACCTTGCTCAAAGTCAGAGAGCCGTTTTGATTATGGAGCCACTACAGCATTGCACTCCAGAGCGTTTTCTTTGCCCCATGCCAGGCGGGGTCTCAGTGGGCTTGCCATTCCTGAACGCCTGCTGGGTCTGTGGCTGAGCAGTTCTCAGACAATAACTTCCCTTTTCAAGGTCGTTCTAAATTTTCTGAGTAATAGCTCAGAGGAACGATCATTTTCATCCAAGTGTGAATTGTGTGAAAGTAGTAAAGTCTGTTAGCTGTGTTCAGGACAGTCTACCTCTGCAGTCCAGGTAGTGGCCTACGTGCAATGTAGCGTCACCTGGAGGATATTGTGAGCACAAGAGTTGGGAGACCTAGGAGTTCCCTGGGACAGCGATGCCTTCATTGGCTGTCCATCCTGTCAATGCCCAAAGGGCTACCACTTCCTTTTTTCTGTAGATGAGGGCAATATTCTAGGATGTTCTTGCTGTCGGGTATCACAAGTCCATTCTGAATCGTAGCTACCCTCTGCCCAACAGAACAAAAGACTGCCCGGTCCTGTGCCTCCATCATAGTGTTCCTGTATTTGAGCCATGGATGCCACCACGGTGTCACTCCAGCTCCTCGAGGGCCTTTCTCTTTTCCACTGTCCTTCTGTTTGACCAAGCACAATCTCCTTCTCCAAGGACTGTTCTCTGCTGACAACATGTCCAAAGTCCGTAAGACGAAGGCTCGCCTCACTTACCTCTAAGGATCACGCTGAATGTACTTCTGAGACAGATACAGTGGGCTAAATGGGAAAGAACTGGAAAAGTTACAGTATGGAATCATCATTCCTAACTCTACATGCATTCGCACGATAAGGAAAAGGCATGGAAGAAATGCAGCACAGTACAGCTCTTGGAGTATCAAGTTATCAGAAACCTCTCCGACTCACCAGCTTTCCTGGCTTCACTTCTTTTCCTTTGATAATCTTGACAGTGAGGGAAGGTGGAGTCCTCTCCTAATTCACAGTGATAACTGTCTACTAATTGACTCCTTTACCAGGGTTTCTAACCCATGAATCAGTTATATGAATCAGAATCTAACAGCTGCCCCAGATGGACACCTCACCCTCTACATTTCTTCAATTCTGTTATTTCCAAGTCGGTGCTAGCAGGGCCCCAGCAAGTGAAGTTTTCAGCATCTAATTTGAAAACTGCAAAGCATGGTACAGAAAGATGTACCCAAGATGAGATATAGGCCTCACGTCCTGGACTGTCGTGTCGGTGTCCGTGGAAACATTCCTAGGGAGACACTGAGCATCGGGAGCTCAGATCTTCCCAGTAGCTGTGTCAGCTTACACACAGGTGACAAACAAGATCCCAGGAGCACCCACGGCCAGCTGGCCCTGTGACACTAGGTTGAACTTCCAGCAGCTCAGGGACTTCTGCTTCAATTGATGTTGACTTGCATTGCCAAATCTGCTACCTGCTCTTGCATTCTCCTTTTAATGGCCTGTGCTGCTGCAAAATAGAAATAATAAAACCATCCCTGAAAGGCAGATATGAGGAGTGGTTGAGCTGGCTGTGTTTTGCATACAGCCACACAGGCACGCAGTAAGTGACAGCCACCCCAATAATCCATGTTAGACGACAAGTTTTGGGATGCATGAGAAGGGCAAGCGGTCAAGTCTGAAAAAGGAGGTCCTTCTCTCGGACAGCCTTTCCCCACGGAAACTAGAGCTCTTAGGATGTAGAGTTTCATGCAGAATTGGATCGCCGCCTCCTCCTCTCACTAGCTCTGATTCAATTATGTCCAAGGAATCATTGTGTGAGGGCAACCAGTAAGTCGTGTGCATCAGCTGTAAAACTTGTGGCCCAGAAGGTGCAAAGATTTACAGGAAAATGTGCACCTGAGGGGATGTATGCATTGAAACAGTGCACTCACACCAGAGGAAACAAAACCAACATGGCTGTTGGAATGAATACCATTTCATAGGGGTAGAAAGCCTCCTCTTTCTCAGAAAGGTGTACTCAAGGGATTTCAAAGGCGCTAAGTGCCTGATTCGGATTGCTGCATAACCTCTAGCTCATGCTGCTGCTGCCGCCATCACCTCTCCTTCCGGTCTGTCCGCGAGGGCAAGACAGAGCCTTCAGTTTGCCCTGTGGAAAGTAAAACAGCCATCAGGGCTGAGGGGTGCTTTGAAGAACATAACCTCAAGCATGACTGAATTGCCCTTTGCGCCTCCGATTTGCGTAGCAACATCTGAGATGCTGTGTGCAGGAAGAAGGTGCCAGCCTGCGGCGGGGTCCCTGGAATCCGATTAGAGAGCTATGTCCAAGCCTTCACGGGGGGTTTGCTCGGTGCCTCCCCGCCTCCCTGATCCTGCTGTGGCATTAGTGTGACCTGCTTTGTCAGCCATTCTTTGGGGCCCTGTGTTTCCCTGTGAGCTCTCTGGGAGGGGGTCTGCAGGTGGGTGAACGGAAGTTTCCTCAGTGTGGACTTGGAGTCTGGATTCAGATCTCTGCTCTTGTACTTTTTGATAAACTTGACCTTGACAAGGAGGTCTGGCTCATCTGTAAAACAGAAATAGCCAGAGGACTCTTCTCATAGAGTCAAATAAACTGACGTGCAGGGGCACACTGCTTGGCCCCAGGATCCGCTGCTGGCTCGCTGCTGCTCCCTGCTGCTTTGCTGAGCCTTCCTGCAGTGGTGCCTGGTCCTCCGAGGGGATGCAGGGCCCCAGGAGCTGTGACTGACCAGGATGTGATAAGCCTTTTAAGCATCTGCAAGTCTTGAGCTGAGAAGATTTAAAACGTGGTCCCCTGAAAGACCTTTGCTTCTCAGCTTGCTTTCGCTCCTCCCTAGGGACAAGGTTCTTTGCCACCCCTGTGTCCCCCAACCCCTCCCACCCCCAATCAAAAGTCAACGCTGACAGTTCTTAGCACCGGCATAGTCCAGGAGAACCCTGAAGCACGCCTGTCTACTTGTTTCTTCTTAGCTTAGAAGATCGGTATCTCTTGACGTCACTGCTTTCATTTCCTCTGCTTTGTGGATACCAATTAGAGCTGGCTTCTGCAGGAGGAAAGCTTTCGGACCCAGAAGACTCCTGGCCCCCCGGGGCTTTCAGTTGTAATACTTGCCATCTGCCCAGTCTACACCTCTGCCAGGCACCCCCTCCCCCCACTCTGTCTCCCTCTGCACCGTGGGAGGTCAGCTCTTTCCTTTCCCAAGTGCAGGAACTATATTGATTCTTCAATTAGATCTTCACCTGGAAGCTGCTGCTTTTCAGGTTTCCGTATGTATCTAACAGAGTATAGAAGGCAGCAGTCAGAGCTCGGGAGACCGGACGCATTATCTATTATTGATAGACATTTCCCTTATTTTAAGTTGTAGGTTTTTTAATTTTATTTTTTATATTGAGGAAACCCAGGGGGGCGTGCGTGCATCTTCGTAAGCTCCGCTTTTCTAACTGCAGGGTGGCAGTTAGAGTCTTGCTGGAGTTGCCCCGGAAGAAAGACCTGGTGATCTGCTAATGAGAAAACCTGCCATTAAAAGTCCCTTGGGTGTGTGTCATGACAGGTGTGTGTCATGAATCTGAGCTAGCACTGCAGCCTCCGTGTTTATGTATGTCCCTTGTATCCCAGCTCAGTCGACAGTGGGCGGAGGCTTGCTTCCCGTCATCTCTCAGGCTGGGTAAGTTTCTGATCCCACTCCCCAAACCCAGGGGCCAACTTCCTTCCCACTGCTCCCTGCTGTGCTGCCGCTGCAGTGTTTCTCTGTCTCCTGCTGGCCTGGGAACATCATGCACACAGCGGCCCCCTCTGCCATGCTTGCTGCTCTGGCACCTGGGGACACACCCCTTTGTTGAGTGGACAAACAATAATCTCCTGGGGCTGCCGCAGCCCAGCCTGAAATCCAGTGGACTGAGTCAAACAGAGATAAGTGATAAGTCGAGAGCATTAGTATCTAGGTCATCACTCCGTATGGCACCTGGAAAGACTAGCACACGGAAATCCCCCAGAAAGGCACCTCTTTACAAAGAGCTGTTCTCGCGGTTAGGCACTGAGGAGAAATGAACCAGTCATTCCCTTGTTCGTTCGTCCAGTGATTTCTACAGAGGTGGCGTCACTTTAAGCGCATTGGCAGTGTCCATGGCAGGCTGCAATTTCATCTGTGAAGGGCTGTTTTAACCCAAGTTAGAGACGGGGGATGGTCTTCAGGACCCAGTGACTGGAAGTAAGCGAGAAACCTCGCTGGATGCTTTGTTCCTGAGCACCTCGTGCATTAGATAGACTCTGACACTGGGCAGATGTGCCCTGCAAATGATGGCACATCCATAGGACTGGTGGGGCTACGGGGCTGTTGGTTTAATTTCTCTACTTGGCCGCAGGACCTTGAGCTACCTTCTCTGAAATAGCTTCTCAGCAACAGTAAGAAGGTACGAGATATGCGCTTATTGCAGTGTCTAGTAAAGGGCAAGTGCCTACAGCGAATGACACCTCTCTGGCTACCGGTCCAGGTCTGATGGCTTTGAGGCTCATAACCTCTCATAACCTCTCCATTGTTTTGCTCATTATAAAAGGACAGTCTGTTAGGTCAAGAAGGGAGCCGGTGGGAACTGGGGCATCTGTTGCTAGCATAGAGTGACACCATGATGGGTACACGGATGAACTCAACCACACCCATGGTTGTGAAGGACCAGGCAGTGTGTCACCCCACTGCATGTACGGTCACACGAGTTAGAGCTGCTTGGATAACAACTGACAACTACAGCAAATATGCTGTGTGCACTTTAGGCACCAGGCACTCTTCTAGTGATGGGGGTTTGGCAGTTTCAAATAAGAACAATCTGCTTGCCCCGGGAGACTTTTACTCCAAGGATACAGTACAAGGACCACCAAACACGAGCCCAAGTTGTAACTCACTTCTATCAGGACAGGGTAGAAGTGCCCCTGTGAGTCTCTGAGATTACAGCTGCTTATGGGGAGGGAGGGGGGAGTGTCAACTTTGGGCACATCTTTTAAATCACGGAGTCCAACTAGGTGATGGAGAGTGTGGGTTTGGCGTTCTAATGATCTCCCTAGGAAGGAACTTCGAAAAGTTGGTAGGGAGATCCTTTTTTGAGGCCCCTACATATATAAGGGGACCAGTGGAAACCATTTGAGTATGGTCCTCTGATGACTACTGTTTCACAGATAAGGATGTGTTTGTACAGCTAAAACGTGGCCATCTTCCAGCTATTGCCTGTCCTTGCCATGAAACAGGGAGCAGACCAAACAGCACCCCTCCCACTCAGGCTGAGGGAGGCATTTTTCTTGGAGTGAGGCAGGGCATGTATGCATCTGGAGGACCTGGAATCTGCGGAAGTATAATCATTGGTTTTCTCGGGGCAGCCACAGTCATTGTGGGACTGAGCCACGTTAACTACCAACCCCACTGGTGGTCCTATTGTGTCTCCTTGCGCTATTGGATGGGGTGGGTTTTTTTCCAGTGAACTTGGGCTTAAGGTTTGTTTATCTTTCTCTCTCCCATACTGAGCAGAGAACTTAGCCCTGACAGTACTTGGTGAC
>PVJH01033070.1:0-21730 GCA_004026705.1 Nesogale talazaci
TCCGAGATGAGAAAGGACCAAGACCAAGCCAACCGCTGCCCAGTTTTACCACCACAGGCAGAAATCGGGGGACCCGCCAGCCACAAAAGGAAAGGGGCCATCAGTCAGAACTCAAGTGGCAGCTGGAAATAGCAGTGAGAAGCCACTTCCAGTGAGAAGGGGAAGCTCCTGTCCCCCTCCTGACCAAGGGACCCATGCAGGGAGGAAACAGACCTATGCACCTACAGTGGGAGGGGTGGGGAGAGAGGAGGAAGATGAGGGAAGCGGAGGAAAGGAGCTGAAACACTCCTTGCAGGGTCTCGCACATCCCATAACAACACGTGGAGGCACTTACGCTTACTAGCCTCGCTTGGCCGAGGAGACTAAGCCTCAGAGGAGTTCGGCCTAAGTGGTCCAAGGTCAGCCTGCTGGGAAATGTCGGAGCAAAATTGTGATTCTGAGTCTGTCTCCAGCAGTTCAGCCACTTCAGGGACGAGGGCCTGGTCCTCCCCACCCAGCACAGCCACCCCCCACTCAGGGCACCAGATCAAATGCCCAGCCCCACTCTGCAGAGGCTCAGGGGCTCCAGAACCTGGCCACTCAGTCTACCAGGCCCACCGAGCAGGCCCGAACCATCAGGAGCATGGGATCTGGACTCTGTGCGCCCTTTCCAGCAGGAGAGAGGGTCCTGGGCACCAAGGGTACCCCCCAGGGGCCACTGTCCCACAAAGAACAAAATGACAGAGTTCCAGATAGGCCTACGGCCTGTTTCAGAAGATCAAGAAACGTTATACACACGCACGCACACACACACACACACACACACACACACAACCCGCCCACCCTTGCCCGCTCTCTCAGTGGCTTTCTCAGCCCACTGGGCTGTGAGCCCACAGTGCCTGCAGCTGCCCGCCCAGGAACGTTAATTGAAAATTAATCCCCTCCGTACGTGCCGACGTGCAAATCAAAGCTAAGTGTCTCAATTAGGAAGAGAAATGCAGCCGGGCGCTCTTCTCGGTGCAGGTTTATTTATGGGGATAATATCATTTTTAATGAGGGAAGCCACTAAAAGGCACAACAAATGCAACATTTAATCGAAAAATATTGCAGCAGTCCATCAGCAAGGCCGCGCCGGGAGGGGACACTCCGGAGGCACTCGAGCCCCTGGGAGTCACTGTGGCTGCGCTGTGCATGCGTGCCTACATGTACACGTGTGCCTGTGTGTGCACACGTGTCTGTGTATGCACCTGCGTCTGTGCATGCGTGTGTGTCTATGTGTGGGTAAGTGCATCTCTTTCTGGACACTGTGTGTGTGTCTGTGTGTGTGCGCGTGTATGTGTCAGGGGGTGGGCAGGGGGTGGGCATTTTCCTGTGTTTCCATTTCAGGAGGTTTGGGCTGAGACTTTAAGGACCAGAGAAGGGAGATCTCCTTATGCATCCACATGAGGGTCATAAAGGGCAATTGTGCCCCACCCCCTCTGGGCTCCCCTTGCCTCATGTGTAAAGTGACCAGACGTCCCCCTTTTTAACAATATGTCCTGCGTCTTTTTAAAATCAAATAAACATATTACAATACTATTTTTTGCGTTCTATGAACATTTTTGTTGCTCCATGTAGACTAAATTTTTAATTAAGGACACACACACACACACACACACACACACACACCGGGTCATTGGTGTCCAGCTTAAAATCTGGTCACTTGACCATGTGGGCTATGGTTGCCCCAACCATTCTCATCTCTGACCGCTGAAGGACAGGCCTGCAGATGCCCCTTGCCACCTGGACCAGCACTTGATTCCAGCAGCCGGATTAGCCTCATCTGAGCTCAAGGGACAAGGGCTTCCCTTGGCAGGCCCACACCCAGGCTCCGCCCCTAGTTCTGGGGGCCCAGGCAGCCCCGCCCTGAGCTGCCACTGACAAGCTCCAAGGTCAGTCAGAACCCACCAGTGGCTACCCAGGAGGAGGAGGAGGCTATCTGCTTTGGTAAGAAAAGAGTCTTAGGAGTCCAGAGGGCAGCTCTGCGCTGTCCTGTGAATCGGCTTGCCATGTGTCCACCTGGAGTACCTCTCCTGTCCTTCTCCAGCACACCACCCAGTGCAGCAGAGCCACGAGCCCGGACTGGCAGCCCCAGCTCCGGATGCCCTTCATTGACATCAGATGAATGTAGAGATGATTAAGGTGGGTAGGTCAACATCCAGCCTGGCCCTGCCCCCTTCCCAGCCCCCCCAAAACAGCATACAACATCCCTCTCCACACCTTTGATCGTAGGGGACCCCGCCTGGAAGGCAAGTCACCACTATCCGACCACTCCAAATCAAAGGGGGCCTCTCCAGGCCCTTCCTCAGGCACTTCAAACCAGCATGTGACCTGGTGCCGTGCCTCAGTCTCCTAGCAACATGGGGATGATGGCAATGCCTATCTCCCTAAATGAGACGCAGGGTGCGCTCAAGACCGGCCTGGACTGTATCTCTGACACCCCTGTGAGCCTTGGAAGGCACAGAGCGTGCATGCAAAGCTCCAAAGAGGTGCCTGGGGCTCAGAGGGGTTGAGAGACTTACCTAAGACCACACAGCAGATCCCATTAGAATGAGGGAAGACATGAAGCATAAAGGCAGAGTTTACATAGTATGGTGGGACCTAGGCCTCCAGGAGATGAGACCTAACACATACCAGGATGACAAGCCAGTTGGGTCCAGGTTTAACCCTGTGCGTCCCACCAACTGTGTGACTTTGTACTCATTGCTTCATATAGGGGGGGTGGAGAGTGATGATCTATTTTTTTTAATGAAGGGAATATTTCAAAGGACACAAAGGCCAATTGGCATGGCATAATTCAAGACATTGTTCTAGATTCTAACATTGTTGAGTAGTGACTGGGATCTTCAAATCTCACCCAGGGCTAAGCCCTGGTGGCGTAGTGGTTGTGTGCGGGACTGCGGCCCACTGGGTTGGCGGTTCAAATCCAGCAGCAGCTCTCCGGGAACAAGGCTGGGCCTCCTACTCCCACCAGAGGGCAGTGATGCCCCCCCCAAAAAAAATAAAATAAAAAAGCTCACCCAGAGGAAAGAAAAGTGACAAAAAACCAAAAGACACCTGAAAACAACTAGTGCAGTAGACTCACAGACTACAGAAACCTCGGCCTTCATAACCCTGAGATTGGGAGAACTAGATGGTGCCCAGCCACCATGGCCAAGTGCTTAGCCGAGGGCCGCACTGGATGGTCCTGAAGACAGTGAGAGAAAACCGTGCCCAGAAGTCCACATCATCAAAGAGGTCAGCAAACTATGCCGGAAGCATCCCATGGGAAAGCAGGGGTCTGGTGGCTACTTTTCCGGGTGGTGGCAGCACCCCCTGCTCCTTGGGGCTTTCCCAGGCTTGTTTGCACTCCTACTCAGGCAGATGACCACGGCTCAGGAGCGAGGGAGATGTCCTCCCTCCCTCCACATCTTGCTCATGAGTCAGGCAGCAAAAATCCATCCATCAACCAGTCTGTGAAGGTCCTCCAGTCCAGGGCAGCTCCTCTGCAAATGCCCGGCATGGGAGCCCACGTTGCAGTCCCCAGTCTGGGCTGGGCTTCTCCCAGGATCTCCACTGAGCTATGGGCTGGTGCACCTTTCTGTTCCTGGGACGTACTTGAATTCTTTTAAAAGCTTAAGGAGGAGGAGGAAGAGGAGGAGGAAGATGACTAAACTCACAGCCACGGAGTCCATATTGATGCATAGCAGCCCTCTAAAACCAGGTCCACCTGCCCATGTGCGTGTCCAAGACAGGGACAGAAAGCCGCGTCATTCTCCCGTGGAGGGGCTGGTGATGTCGAACTGGAGAACCTGCAGTTGGTAACCCAGTCCATCACCACCAGAAGTCCCCAGGGCTCCAAACCCATGTCACTGCCATCAAGTCCATTCTGGTTCCCGGCAACCCTCCAGGACAGGGAAGGTTTTCACCGACTTTAGCTCTTTAGGGGAGTAGAAAGCCTGGTCTTCCTTCCTGGGAGCAGCTGGTGGTTTTGCACCGCTGACCTCGAGGGAAGCGGCTCCGCGAGCAACCACTGTGCTACCAGAGGCTCCTCAGAAGTTTAATACAGATGGCAGACAACCAAGCAGGGGTCGGGGAGGCCTGGGCCCCAGAGAAGGTCTAATGGGGCAGGAGTCAGAGTGGCTAGTCATGAAAGGCCAGCCTCCTTCACTTGACCTTGCTCTGCACACAGGCTGGGGTGGCATATCCTTCTAGGCCCGGCACTAGCCATGGGGTGTGGTAGGGATTCCTTTATTCTGAGAGGAAGTAGGGGGGTACTACCAGAGGCCAGGGTGGAGGCTGGGGCAGGACCAAGAGGGGGTAGCATTACTACTGCCTTCAGAGCAGCTAGTCATCTGTCCCTGACACTGGGGGAGAGGTGGTCTCTTCCCCTGATGAGGGTCTGAGGCCTGAGGAGTGGAGGCGCGTGCGTGCGCGCAGACACACACATACACCCCTGCCAACCCAGGCCAAGAAGCACCCCCCCTCTTAGACCCCAAGCACCTCCAGATGGACGACATTTGAAAGTTAACTTCCCACAAAAGTCACTCTTTGGGATTAATATTTATTTCTTATGAAATTTAAATTTTTCAGTGTAATTAAATTTTTATTCATCGTGAGTTATAGATAAAAATATCTGTAACTTTCCCTTCCTTCTGTGGCACTGAGGACTAGGCCTGGATGAACCAATTACGCAGGCCTCCTCCTGGTGACCGCCCCCGGGTCAGGGGGCACGTGGAGGGCTTCAGAGGGTGCGCACAGCACCTCCTGCAACCAAAGCAGGGGAGGTGGGGGCCCTCAGACCCCCGACCCCAACTTCCTGACTAATAGCTCAGCAGGGGAGGCCCCAGCTCAGAAGAGAAAGGATGGTGGAGTAGGAGGGAGGGAAGGGAGGGAAGTGAGCAGAGAGAAAGGACCAGCTGCCCCTCGCAGGGGAGGAGTCTGGCAGAGTCCAGGAGGCTATGGAGGCTGCCCGCCCTCTTGCCTCTGGAATCTTTCTGCACCTTGTGCCCAGGCTCCTTCTAGGGGTCCTGCAGGCTGGGAGCACCCCTGAATGAATAACAGCACATTCCCCAGTAATGACACTAAGGGGGCATGTTCACAGCACCCAGGGACCTTCACAACCAAAGAGCGGGGCACCACTTGTGTCTTCCTTGCCCACTCCCCCAGGGGCCAAAGAGCCCCGCTCTGGGGACGGGGAGGTGGGTTTGAGGTGCACGACTAGCCTCCTGAACCCCACTGAGCAGGGACAAGACAGGTTCCTCTCAACTGACCACGTTCAGAACTCTGTTTTGCACTGGCTAATTAGACCTGTCGTGATCCCTGAATCATCCCCGGGCCGGGCCGGGGAGGTCATTAAGCCAGAGACGGGTAACTGTTAAGTCGGCCCAGTCTGGAGATTTACAAGGCTCAAGCTGGGGAGGATTTATAAGGTTTGTTAAATTTCTAATTGAGTTTGGAGTGCAGTTCCATGGTCTCTGTGACCGAGCTGCGTGGACGAGAATTAAAACAAGTGCGCCCATCCCTCACGCTCTAAGAAGACTGCGGTCCCCCTGCCCCCAGCCTGCCCTCAGTCAGGCCGCAGAGCCGCCCCGCCACGTCCACCCACAGACCCCGCCTGGTAGAGGTGCAGGCTGGCTCCTGAGGAGCGTTTCAACGGCGTAAGATGTGGATTGTTTGCTCCTTCTTTTAATAGTCAATGCATTCCTATTTTCCAGAACTAAAAAAGCACAGAAAGAAACGCAGAGAAAATCTCTCTCTCTCCCATCTCTGTCTCCCTCAGGTTGTCGTTGGTTTCCAAGAAAGGCTTTCAGCACATTCAAGCAAGTACAGTCTTGAGTGTGTGTGGGTAGAGGTAGGTAGAGGCATGTGTGCACATAAAGGTGCTTCACAAAGTCTGTGAAAGATGGAACTAAGGAATGATGGATTTTTTACATGAGCTTTTTGAAGTCCCCTGTGTGTGTGTGTGTGCACATACATACAAAAGAGAAAACAAATGCCATAGTATCAGTTGCAACATAATGACCCTAAATCCTATGTGAGATTTCTGAAGACTCTAATTCTTTACCAGAAGAGACAGCTTCGTCTCTTTCCCTCAGAGCAGTTGGTGAACTTGTGGCTCACAATCCAGACATATCGCCCCCAGAGCTCTGTGTGTATATAGATATACATATGCATATACAGATATATATTGATAAGCCTCACTTATCAACACTGTTAGGTTCCAAAGACCATGCTATTATGTGAAAATCAGCATTATGCCAAAGTGGAGAATGAACAATGTGATCGTTAAGGTTTATTGTGTCAATCTGGCCAATGGACACAAGTGGGATTCACTGAAGGGCAGAGACTAAATGGCTCGGTGAGCCTTGCCCATCTGGTCTCTTGCTCTCTGATGGTCGGACCAGTGTGCAGCTGCCTTAGCCAGTTCCCTGCCTTAGCTGGCAAGACTCACTTCCTATGAGACACCCCTGAGAAGCCACATGGACCTACCCTGATGCAGCCCTGGGTGCTGGAGCAGCCTCGTGGAGACACCTACCAGCACTGAGATGCCTACACACCCATGGATTCGGCTTTCCTCCTGCATTCGGCATCATCGTGTGTGTTTTGTGGGTTTCAGAAGGATGTTATAGATTGGTGCCAGGCATATGAGCTAACGTCAGACTTAGGAACTTGGAACGCACTGAGTTGGGATGCTTTCTGAATGTACACTTATCCTTTATATAAAGCTCTTCCTTAAAAAATATGAGTGTCTATGAATTTTGTTTCTCTGGTCTACCCAGACTAATTCAACAGCATTTGAACACAAAATGGAGGATGATTACATCATTATATAACTACCAAATTACATCACTATGTAGCCGCCATACCACTGAAAATCACGGCCCAGCCAAGTTGACAGATGACCTAAATCCCAGCCAGTGTTAGTCTCACCTTTAGCCTCAGCATTGGTGACTGCCTGGTGTGTATCATCTGTGCACAAAACAACCAAAGAGTCAATTTTTTGTTGTTGTTGTTGTAAGTTAGAAATGTTGGGTAAGGAGACCATCAATCAGTGAGGAGTCAGAGCTTCAAAAAGATCATGGGAAGTTCTATTATCTTGTCCCCCGTGCACACATGAACTGTCTGATAAGTTAAGCAAATGCCTTTGCTATCCCTTGCATTCCGACTCACTAACCCTACAGGACAGAAGAGAATCGCCACATGAAGTTTATTATGCACACATATTATATGCATGTGTGCTTCTTACCACTTAATGTACACCTTTCTGCATTGTGTTCTTCTCACTCGCGGTGGACCTTGGGACTCTAGAACAGAGAGTTGACTGGGCAGCCTCAAACGTGAGGTCAAGGACCTCACGTTAATGGTCTGAAATTTGGGGGCTTTCTGTACCACAGAGATGGGCAGACACCACACACCGGGGCTTGCGTTGTTTGTGTGGAGAGCTATTGTTGAGCATTTACCAACACACCCCTGGCATGGACATCTGTGGGCTGTGTGACCTCCGGCAAGTCACTTGACCTCTCTGAGCCTGGGTTGCTTCATGTCTAAAATGGGTAGCCTAACCATAGCATCATAGGGTCTAACACCCTGACTGGAACATGATAAATTGGTTGGGGTGCTTTGTGGATGGTGTTATTTCCCTGTCTAAAAGGTTGCCAGAGGAAAGAAGTCTCAGAGAGCCAGTCATTGCTGACTGGTGGGGCTGCTTCTCTCTCTCTCTCTCTCCAGGAGACTCTCAATAAAGTTCCCTTTAGGAGAAAAAAAAATCAGGCAAATCAATGAGAGGTGGAGCGAGAAGGGCAGCGACTGCTGAGTGCTGAGTCAGGTCAAGGAGCTATGAATGGCTAGAGATTCTTGAGGCTAGGAATGCGTCCCATCTCAGAGGCCCACACCACTCAGCATCATCACCTCTCCTGTGATCCGCCCAGCCCTGTGCTGTGCACAGGCAGGCAAGAATGAACACAGTCACAGCCCTCCTTTCTCCCCCCAACTCCCCGCCAGGGGCTCTGGTCTAGAAGAAGGGCTGACAGTCATATAATAACAAGTCCCACGCAGCTGACTTGATTCGACGATAATGAGCAGAAATTAGCAGGACCTGGAAGACAAGGGTGGCTCCCAGAGGAAGAGCGGTGTGTGCAGGGCACAGGGACGCCAGCTGGCAAAGGCTGGACTGAGGGGGCAGAATTACCGAACTGGCCTGAGGAAAGCCCAGCCTCCGAGTCCATTTCTTCTTACTTCCCATTGACAAAGTCGCTCGCCGGAGGTTGCACGGTGTGGAAATGACTCCAGGATTCAAATCTAGATCTTCTTGGCACCAAAGATGTGTTCTTCTGCCGTGGCCTCTGCTCTCAGCCCATCCTCCACGTCAGGACCCTCTTGGCACAGAGAGAGATCTTAGGTACTCACACACGATGGGCGTGTGCATGGCCTCTGCCCTCTGCTGACAAGATGGAGCCTGTGGAAGAAGCTCCCTCCCTCAGAAAGGGCCACCACCATTGCTGGGGGTGACACTTCCCCCCCCCACACACACACACACGTGTTTACCCTCATTTGTTCAAAGCATGTCCCCTCTGCGATCTCAAGAGAAGAGACAACACGTGACATGAGGGAAATCTGCAGAGCAAGCCCCCTGGAGAGCCTGGAAAAGCAAGGAGCGACTCTGGGGGTCGAGGTGCACTGGATCCAGGCCAGTTTCATTTGCCAACTGTGCCTGTGGACGTCGGACGTGGAGTAAGGGCCACCGAGGAAGAACTTTTGAATGATGGAGCTCGAGAAGGCCATTGAAAATACACAGACTGCCCAGAGGGCAAGCCAGTCTGTCTCAGAAGTACGGCCAGCGTGCTCCTTAGAGTGACAGCGTTGGTCTTCAGCGCTTTTAAGAGGTCATGTGGGGCAAATTTACCCAATGCCAACTGCCATTTGATTTCATAACTGCTGTTCCCAGGATCATTGTCGTGGGTCCAAATAAGGAGAAATCCTTAACAACCTCAATCCTGTCTACCTCTACCATGATATGACCTATTAGTCCAGTTGTGAGGAATGTGGTCTCCTTGACATTGAGTCATAATCCATAATGAAGGCTGCAATCCTTCATCTTCATCAGCAACTGCTTCAAATCCCCCTCACTGTCAGCCAGCAAGGTTGTGTCATCTGCAGATTTCAGGGTGTTCATAAGCCTTCCTCTGGTCCTGTGTTAGTCTGGGTAGACAAGAGAAACATATTCATAGACATACATATGTATATAAGGGAGAAGTTTATATACAAGAGGAATGGAACATTGAGAAAGCATCCAAACTCAATCCAGTCCAAGCCCACGAGTCTGATATCAGCCTGTATGTCTGATACCAGTCTATAAAGTCTTCTTCAGATTCACGAGGCACATGCAATGATACCAGGGCAATCCCAGACCTGTGGGTGCAGAGTCTTGTGTATGCAGTGGTGGTAGAAACATCTCAGCGCTGGCAGGGGTCTCCCCATGGCTCCTCCAGTTTCCAGGGCTCAGGGTCTATCAGCATGCTGTAATGTCTCCCAGGGAGTCACCTTGTGTCTTATCAGTAGAGCATATCCAACAGACTGAGTCCTGCGTCTCTCACCTCCAAGGGCGGGGGAGGGGGGAATTTGGCCAAATTTCCCAGAATTCTCCAGAGAAAGTCATGCCCACACAGAGGACTCATTGGCTATCTCCAGATTGACAGGCTAGACTCCGCCCCTACACTCCCAATCATGAAATTGACACCATAGTGCATGGCCACCACAGATCCTGATACCACATTCTTCTTCATATAATCCAGAATCTGGGGAGATTTGCTCAGTGTACAGATAGAATAAATGTGGTAAAAAGGGTGTGAGCCTGACACACACCTTTCCTGATTTTAAACCAGACAGTAGTCCCTCATTCTATGCACACAACTGACTTTGACCCATATCTAGTTTCCCCTGAGCACAATAAAGTGTTCTGAGATTCCTATTCATGTTAATGGTATCCATAGTTTATGATCCACACAGGTGAATGCCTTTGCATAGTCAATAAGACATAGCGAAACATCTTTCTGGTATTCTCTGCTATCTGACGCCAGCAATGAGTTAGTAGAAGTTACTGTGGTTGACTGCCATTTAAGACCTCTGCATATAAGTGGGGTTAGTGGGGTGGGGGGGGGAGGGTTGAGGTGGCATTTCCAAGAGAAGGTAACTCTTCATAAAGGGAATGGTCAGAGGAGGCTCTGGGCACACCCAGACCCCTGTGCAGGGAGTCTCACTCAGCTATGTGACCTCAAACTGTCCTTCCCCTTCTCTCTACCTCCAGACTACCATTTATATGTACGTCAATAATTTTTTTGGGGGGGGGGCATCACTGCTTTCCGGTAGTGGGAGTAGGAGGCCCAGCCCCACTGCTGGACTTGAATCTCCGTCCCAGTGGGCCACCGTCCCATGCACAACCACGACGCCACCAGGGCTCAGCTTGTCAATAATTTTTTTTTAAAAAAAAACCACTTCTACTGATTGAGAGAATGAAACGGGCTTGCTTATGTGGCAGCCTCCCTACCCAGAAGGCATTTCCTCATTCCAGTCCTGGCTTGCCCTGCTTAGGCTCCGGGAGCCTGAGGACAGTCTATGACCCATGGGAGGCCCTGCACTGACCTGAGGATGGGTAGGGAGGTGCCCATTCCTAAAGAGGGCCAGGTTTGCCTAATATGATAGAGTCTCCCTACTCTGTGATGTCAGAAAGCTTAGCTGTTTTGTCCAAAGAAGCAGGAGGCTTTGGAGTTGGGGGCATGTTGAGAGCCCTGGGGAGTCCCTTCTTTTCCTGACAGTCTGCCTGGGCATGAGACACCACAGAACAGTGAGCAGTACTCTCAGTGCTTGAGTCTTGGAAAGACCACCCCATGCCCCACCCCTGCACCCAGCAGTTCTAAATGGGAGTCAATCACAGGAATGTCTACCCACCCCAAGAGGTGCTGAGGAGTGAGTGGCTGACCCTAGAGCTAGACGCCGTGCGCCCTCTGGTGGTAGCCACAACCATGCAAAGTCTGGGGCCCAGCCCCCTCCAGGGTGCCAGGAAACACAGCAAAGAAGACTGGGTGTCACCCTTCTATGTAAGGGCAATGTAACGGAGAGGACGCACTGAAACTCAAATGAAGGCTGAGCAGACAGCGGAACAGGAGGAAGGCAGAAGGAAATAGAGGAAAGGACTAGAAGGCAAAGGGCACTTGCAGAAGCCTAAACACAGACATGTACACATGTACACATAATCATCTATTATAAGGAGGGAATAAATCCAGGTACATATATTTATAGGCTTAGTACTGAGGTAGAAGCTGGACCTTGGGCCCCCACCCAGGCACTCCCTCAAAGCAAGAACACTTTGTTCTCGGACTGCACTGGGCTGGGATGCTTTCTCAATGTTCTCTTCCTCTTGTATATAAACCTCTCCCTTATATACATAGGCATGTATATGAATTTGTAGTTCTAGGAATCTGGTATGCCATGAGGCTCACTGGCCCAAGACGATCGCTGAAGTCAAATAGGTCCATCAGCAAATGTGGTGAAGAAAACTGATGGCGCCCCGCCATCAAAGCTACCTGTATAGAGTCTGGGGTCTCAAAGCCTGAAGATAAACACACAGCCATCTAGCTGAGAGGTAGCCAAGCCCACATGGAAGAAGTGGCCATGAAGTGTCAAAAGCACCAGGCCTCAGACATCAAACAGGAAAAAACTGTACCACTGTGTGCTCTCCTCCCTGAAATGTTAAAGGGGTCGCTGGCTACCGAAGAAAACCGCCATCCGTAAAGGGTGAGGCCCGAGGCCATTGGTCAGGAGCCTCAGGGTCCCAGCTGATGAGCCTCTCCCCTCCCAGGGAGACTCACAGTCCAGCAAACCCACAGGGCTGAACCGCCCCGGCCCACTGGCGCTCTGGGTCTGAAGCAACTCTACGCGGCGAGTGCGTTTCTTGGTTTGCAGGGGCCGTGAAAGGGTCTGAGGATTACTTTGATGTCAAGACAAAAGTGTCGCTGAAGTAGTGGGAGGGGAGAAGGAGGAGAAGAAAAGAGGAGGCCCTGGGTCTCAGCAAGGAGGCCACCATGCCCTGAGACGGGGAGGTCGGGAAGGGGGGATCTGATGTGGGAGAATCAAAACTCCATGTTAATAACCATGTATAATCGATCTAGGATTCATCAGGATGGGGAGGGGAGGAAGGGAGGGTGGGAAGAAGAGGGTACACCAAGGGCTCTAGGAGAAAATGTTTGGGGAGTAACGACGGCAACAGTGCACAAGGATACCTTGACACGAGGGATGCAGGGAATGTTATAAGAGCCCCCCAACGACATGAGTTTTGTTTTGAAATTCCGTGTTGGACGTGGTGGGCTGGAGGTGCCGGCTGTAACTCTTCCAGATTGGCCTATAGGCGTCTAAGGTTCAGGAGTGCTGCTGAGCGTGGAGGCCTTGAGGAGGGTTCATTAGCATAATCAAACCAGTCGCCATCCAGTCAAAGCAAAACCCACAGGACGCCACATGAGTCAGGGTAACACTGTGCTCCACAAAGTTTTCAAGGACTGTGTAAGGGTTACATAACCTGGTGTCAATTGGGGACGTGAGAGGATTAAGAGTGAAGGGGTGGAAGCTGAGCCCCGGTGGCCTAGTGGTTGTGTGTGGGACTACGGCCCACAGGGTTGACAGTCAAATCCAGCAGCAGCTCTCCAGGAGCAAGGCTGGGCTTCCTACTTCCACCAAGGCAATGATGCCACACACACATACACACACACACACACACACACACACACACAAAGAGTGAAGGGGTAGAGTCTCGTCTGTCAATTGGGTCATAGCCAAGGAGGCCTCCATGTGGGGATGGCTTTCTTCTGAGGGTTCTGGGAATTCCTAGATTTCCTCTTTGGAGGTAGGAGGCAGACAGTCTTTATCTATCTATCTATCTATCTATCTATCTATCTATCTATCCTCACTCCCTGAGAGACCTCAACTGACAAGACACATGGCGCTATGTCCTGGGAACTGGAGAAGCCACATGGACCTACCCTGATGCAATCAGACCTCTGGAGCTGGAGAAGCCCCGTGAAGACCCCTGCCAGCGCTGAAATGCTTACAACACTACTGGATCCACAAGACTTCCAACCCACAGGCCTGTGATCCTCCTGCATTCACCAACATCGCACGTGTTTCGTGAGTCTGAAGAGGACTTTATAGATTGGTATCAGACTTATGCACTAATATTGGACCTATGGACTTGATCTGGGCTGGAACATTTTCTCAATATTCGGTTGCTCTTGTTTACAAACCTCTTACATACACACAGGCGTCTCTGAATTTGTTTCTCTAGTCTACCTGGACGAACACAGGTTGGTTATCCATAAGCTGTGCCCCCTACTACTCCTTCTGAGGGGCTTCTCCTCAGGCACCTCTGGGTAGAGATGAGAGACTTACCACATGAAGTAACGGGCTCCATCTACCCTGGCACTGAAAACAATAAAACAATAAAAACCAAACCAAAGACATGGAAAAACGGTTCTCTGGATACTGGACTCCAGTCAAGAAAGACCGTGGTGCCTAGGAGAGAAGTGCCCAAAGAGAGCCCGAAGATCCCCCCCAGCTTGCTGCCTTGAGAGTTTCCAGCTTCTCGAGGATGGGCGGGTAGAGGTGGAGCCTGGAGAATATTCCGAGTTGAAGAGATGTTGCTCGGTCCGGTTAGACCGAGGCAATGGAGGGCAGAGTACCAGAGGAGAGAGAGAGATACAGAGAGGGCCTCCCCCAGGCATTCTTCAGGCACTGAGCAGCACGGGTGCAGAGGAGAATGAAGACTCAAGGATGAGGGAGGAGCCAGGCAAAGCAAGCCGAGAGAAGAGTGTCCAGCACTCGCATGGAATCTGGAGGAAGGTCTGTTCTCAACCACAGGCTAGGAAGCCTCAAACCTCCTGCAGCAGCGGGCAGAATGCACAGAGGGGGCCTTGCATTCATAGTGGGGAATCATTAGCGCCAGACTAACTATGACTCTGGTCTCATCTGTTAAATCTTAAAAGCAAAAGCCAAAAAGATCAACAGTTCCCACACAAAAAAATGAATTGCATTCCACAATGAAGTTTTGAATATTCTTTAAAAATACAATAATACTGAGATTACAGAGCACGAATATATGTGTACTTGTAGTACCCAACAAAATGCAAAAGTGCCCCCCAAAGTAAAACCTGCCATGTTCAGCACCTCATTAAAGATTACTAGACATGCAGAGAAGCAGAAACTTTGATGCATAATGAAGACGAATCATCCGATCAAACTTGACTCAGGAGTCACACAGCTGTTAGAACCGCAGACAAGGGCGTTAAAACAATTGTTCTAACTATGTTCCATATGCTCAAATAGCTCAGTGGAGGCATTTAAGATATGAAAAATTTCCGAATCAAACTTACGGAGATGGAGAGCACAATCTAAAGTGAAAAATACATTACAAGGCCTCAATGACAAATTAGACATTGCAAAAGAAAAGGTTAATGAACTTGAAGAAAGAGCAATGGAGATACTCAAAATACACACCCCAAAATAGAATTTTTTTAAAGGAGGGCATCAATTTATTACATTTATATAAGTAAAACATACTTCAAAAGCAAAGGAAGATTATTTCAGGCATAAAAAACTTAAATAATTCATCACGAAGAACTTTCACTACAGAAAATGCTACAGGAAGTCTTTCAGGAAGAATGAAAATGATACCAGATGGAAATATGGATCAAAGACATGCGCACCAAAAATGGTAACTACCTGAATAACATATTAGTGTTTTCTTATTATTGGAATCACTCTGAAAGATCATTGGCCACTTAAACAGAAATCATAGCAATGTATAGTGTGTGATTCGTAACATTATATAAGTAAAACACATGAACACAATAGAAGAAGAGCTCCAAAACCGAACATACTCACTGCCATCAAAACCAGTCGACTTACGGTGGGGAATAGAAAGCTCCATCTCTCTCCCACAGAGCAGCCGGTGGTCTTGAACCACAGGCTACGCTGATGGCAGCCCAGCACGTAACCACTAGGCTGCCAGGGCTCCTTCCTAGTGAAGAGAGGGAACTGGACGTACACGATCCTAAGATTCTTAAACCTCAGCCTGAAGTGGTTTAGTATTGCTTGAAATAGAGTGCGATAAACCAAAGATCACTTCAATGACCACCTGCCCAGGCTTTCTGGGGCTGTCACTCTTTACAAAAGCAGGCAGCTGCTTCTTTCGCCCTCAAAGCGGCCGCTTTCCATGAGTTTGAACCAACAACCTTTCGGTTATCAGTACCAGTAGGGCTCCTGATGCGGCGGTAAGTCTATTTTCATTATAAACACAAAAACAAGTACTCAGAGAGCCAACTGAACTAGAGCTAAGGAGCCCTGGGGATTCAACTGCTAAGGTCAACGGTTCAAGCCTACAAAGTGCTCCCTGGGGAAAAGTTGAGGCTGTCTCCCTCCATAAAGATGTGCACCCTCAGAAACCCTATGTGGAGCGGCTGTGAGTCTACATTAACTCGATGACTTTGGGTTTGCGTTTAGGAGTTATGTTATGGGTAACAGGTCAACACGGGAGACAAACTGGAATTTTTTAAATGTTCAACTAACCTAAAAGAAAGCAGAAAAAGATGAAGAACCAAAAACACAAATATAAAACACGGAGCAGGATATGACGGACTTCAAACTGACCACATGGATAGTCATATTCAATGTAAGTGGTCCAAGCACCCAAAGTTAAAGAGAGAGAAACTGTCAGATTGGATTAAAAAAAGCAAGATCTAACTCTATGTTGCCTCAAGAAAGACACATTAACTATAAAGACACAGAACAATTAAAAGTAAAAGGATATTTAAAAGTATGTTCTGAAACTAAGAGGGAAGGAAAGAGAGAGTTGACCACATCCGGACCCATCAACCCCGAGGACACAGCGTCCCCTCACTGACCCACAGTGCTAAGTGGACAACACTGGAGACACACTGCAGGAACTGTGCCCGGTTTGATCACACCACACCGGGGCGAAATATGAAGCGTGTGCAACAGAACAGCAAGGGGAGCAAAGCCATGAAGTCCCCCTGGAATCCCAAAGGCAGGCTTCGGGAACAGGGCTTGGCACTTCACCAGACTCTACTGGAGAACATTCATAAAGGTCAACAGACAGACCTGGAACTATTTATAGTCTTTTTGGTTCTCTTCTTTCGTTTTTTTCATGCCTAGCAATATATGATAGGAAGGATAAACAATCCTGAGGAGAAAGCAACAGGACTGACAGTGGGGGTCGGAGCAGGGAGGGAGGGCACAACAAGGAACAGGGAGCGGGGAGCCAACAAACCCAGGGACAGGGGAACAAGTGGACTAAAATCAATGGCAAGGAGGGCATAGGATGCCTGGTGGGGTTTGACCAAGGGCCGTGTAGCTGAGAGGAATTACTGAAACCCACATGAAGGTCACACATGATGATGGGACTGTAAGAAAGTAAAAGAAAATCGAGGAAAGAACTAGGAGGCAAAGGGCATTTATAGAGATATAAATACAGGCACATATGTAAATATACTTACATGATGATAGGGACATAAATCTACGTATGTATGTAAATTATATGTTAAATATTAAGGTAGCAGACTAACATTGGGCCTCTACTCAATTACTTCCTCAATGTAAGAACACTTTGTTATAATAACCTGGCATTTTGTGATGCTCACCTTCCCAATCACTGAAGACAAAGATAGGTGCGTAGGCAAATGTGGTGGAGAAAGCTGATGGTGCTTGACTCTCAAAAGATAGAGCATCTGGTATCTTAAAGGCTTGAAAATAAGCAAGTGGCCACCTATCTGGGAAGCAGCAAAGCACACACTGTAGAAGCACACCAGCCTGACTGATCATCAGGCATCTATAGTATCAGATATTAAGCATCAGAAGACCCAGAAAAATCATATCAATGTGAATGGGGTGGGGTGGGGTGGAGACCCAAAGCCCATCTGTAGACAATTGGACATTCCCTCATGGAAAGGTCACAAGGAAAGGGCAAGCCAGCCCGGGCTCAGTATAGCACTGACAAAACATACAGCATTCCTCTAGTTCTTTAATGCTTCCTCCCCCACCCCACTAATATGACCCTAATTCTATCTTACAACTCTGTCTAGGCCAGAGCTTGTACACTGGTCCAGATATGAGCTCTCTCCACACAGAACCCAGGACATATTAAACCCCTCGGGCACAATAATGAGAGTAGCAATACCAGGAGGTTAGGGAGATGGTGGGGGGAGAAAGGGGCAACTGATCACAATGATTGACATATAACTGCTGCTGCAGAGGGTGGGGGTGGGGAGGGGAGATGAACAACAGAAATGTGGGTGAAGAGAGATAGCAGCCTGTGTAAGATATGAAAATAATAATAATTTATAAATGATCAAAGATTAATAAGAGAGGGAGGGGAAAATGGGGAGCTGATACCAAGAGTTCAAAAAGAAAGAAAATGTTTTGAAAAGGATAGTGGCAACGTATGTACAAATGTACTTACTTGGCACAGTGGATGGTTGGATTGTTATAAGAGCTGTAAGTGCCCCCAACAACATGATTTAGATTTTTTTAAAGTGCGCTCTGCGTTACAGATTGAATCGTGTCTCCCAAAAATGTGTGTCTAATTCCTCACCTCTATCCCTGTGGTTAAAATCCCATTTGGGAATGGGTTTCTTCATGATGTTAACGTTCAGGATTAAATGTGGGGCACGTCTTGAGCCCATCTCTTTTGAGATGTAAAAGAGAATAAACAACAAGGCCAAGAAGCAGCGATAGGAGGAGAGAGAAACGCTAAGCCCATGACAATCTTTTAGGAGCAGAAGCTCAGAAGAGGTGGGAGAAGACTTTTCTCCAGCACCAACAGAGAGGAAACCTTCCCCTGAAGCCAGCACCCTGAATTCAGACTTCCAGCCTCCAAAACTGTGAGAAAACACATGTCGGTTTGTTGAAGTCACTCACCTGGGGTATTTCCGTTTCAGCAGCATGGATCACTAAGACCACGATAACACGAAGCCCAAGAAAGTTAAAGTGGCTCTTCTCAAATTCATCTCAGACAAAATAGATTTCAAGTTTTAAAATATTACCAGAGAGAGATACAGGTCATTTTATAGTGACCAAAGGGTCAATTAATCAAGAGGACATAACAATCCAAAGTGGGTCGGCACTTAATAGCAGAGCGTGGAAATACATAATGCAAAAACGGACAAGCAGAAGTGAATAAATCTACATTCTGGCTGGAAATTTCAATACTGCTCTCTCCATAATTGACAAAACAAGGAGACAGAAAATCACTATGGCCAGAAAAGACTTGCACAACACTATAAAACAACTCAACCTAATTGACATTTATAGAACACTCCACCCAACAGCAGAATACATATTGTTTTCAAGTTCACATGGAATATTTTAATATTTCTGAGTCAGTTAAAAAAAAAGCATGAATACATTTTAGAAGATGCAATTATACAAAAATTGTTCTCTGACCACAGTGGAATTAAATTAGAAATAAATAAAAGAAAGATGTATGGGGGAAAAAATACTTAGAAACTAAATAACATACTTTTAATAACCCTGGTAGAGTTCTTAAGTGGCGCAAATAGTTACGTGCCCAACTACGGAGCCGAAAGCAGGCAGTTCAGCCCACCCAGAGTCACCTTGGAAGAAACGCTCAGTAATAGAGGTGATCTACTTCCAAAACTATCCACCACGGAAAACCCCAGGGAATCCCAGTTCTTCTCCAATATGCCTGAGATCTCCCTCAGTCAGAATTGATGCAACCACAGCTGGTTTCTTTTAACCACCCTTGAGTCCAAGAAAAAAAATTATGCAGTATTTGAAGTGAATGAATATTAAAACACACTATGTGTGGGATGCCACTGCCACCGTACTTAGGAGAGATTTTATAGCAGGAAATGCCGATAGGAGAAAATAAAAAGGTCAAGTCAATGACGTTCAGCTGCCACTGAAAGAAATGAGATGAAGCAAACTAAATCCAAAGTAACAGGAGAAAGGAGATAATAAAGATCAAAGCAGGAAATCAATGAAATGGAAAACAGGCAAGTAATAGAGAAAATCAATAAACTCAAAAGCTGGTTCTCTGAAGAAATGAGTAAAATTGATAAACCTCCAGTAGATTGATCAGGGAGAGAGAGAGAGAATGCTGTCCAGAAGAAAAGTGATGGTCTCTCTACAGACTCTGCCTTCCTCCTGTGACCATGGTACTCAGTGTAGGGGCTTCCAACAACACAGCTTCATTGTCTTAATATCGTGGGGGTCAAAAATTCAAGTGGTGTCGCTAGGCTAAGATAGAGGTGCTGCATTTCTTCTGGAGGTGTTGGGGGCCGGGTGGGGATGAGATGTTTCCCTGTCTCTCCGCCTTCTCGAGCAGTGCTGGGGGACCCTTTTCTGCCCAGGGCATCCTTATTGGAAGACCATACTGCTCAGACATTTAACTAACTCACCTTATGGTTATGTTTGGGGCTGCAAACCGCAAGGTCAGCAGTTGAAAACCACCATCAGCTCCACGGGAGAAAGAAGAGGCTTGGTACCCCCATAGACACTGAACGCCTCAAAAACTCACAGAGCAATTCTACTCTGTCCTGCAGGGTGGCTACGGGTCGGAATCAGGTGATGGTAGTAAGAGTGTGGGAATGGGGGGGTGGGATCTGCTTTTCTTTGGAGGGGCATGTTATGTTAGCTGGTGTGGATGATTCCTAGAGCCTTATGTGGACCACAGAGGAGCCCCGCTGACAGACTGAGTTAATATCCAGGTTGCCAACCACAAGATTAGCAGTTCAAAACCACCAGCCACTCCCACGAAGAAAAATGAGGCTTTCTCCCCTAAATAGTTACTCTCTCAGAAACGCACTGGGCCAGTTCTACCTGGGCCAGTAGGGTCCCTATGGTTTGGTTTTTGTGGTGACTTGTTCCTGACATTGGGGTCAGCCTGGATCATCTAAATTTACAACCTCAGAGAGTCTATGTAGGGCTGCTGTAAGTCAGAACTGACTCATTGGCAAAAGACTTTGCTTGGGCTTTTGGTTGTTTGGGATCACCTAAAGTAATTTCCCTTTCTCTAAATCCTGAATTAAACCCTCTGCAAAGTCTTCTTTAGCATGTTGGGGAATATAAACACAAATTGCAGGGATCAGAGTGTGAACTTTGCTGTGGGAGCTGCAGGGATCATTATTCTGACTACTACACTGAATCTAAAAAGTAAGCCCCCTGCCCCAAAAGTCAATTCTCCCTCCTAGTGGCCCAGAAGGGCAGAGTAGAACTTCCCCATAGGGTTTCTGAGGCTATCATCTGACTGGGAACAGAAAGCCTGCTCCTTCCCTCCAGAAGCACCTGGTGGGGTCAAACTGCTGACCTCGCCTACCGTGAAGACTGAAAAAGAAAGAGACGGATGATCATCTTAATCCATGCAGAAAGAGAAATGACATCGTCTCACATTCATTTAGGATAAAGATTCATAGTAAACTAAGAAAAGAAGGGAGATTCCTCAACAGGAAAAGACAACTAAAAGAAACTAAACATCTTTTAGCAGTTAAAAGCTGAATACTTTTTCCCTAAGCTCATTAATGTAATTAAACTCACTCTTTTTTTGGGGGGAGGGGGAGGGGGGGCATCACTGCTCTCCTGCAGTGGGAGTAGGAGGCCCAGCCCCACTGCTGGAATTGAACCTCCGTCCCAGTGGGCCGCAGTCCCGCGCACTACCACGACGCCACTGGGGCTCAGCCCTAAACTCACTCTTATCACCTACCATTAGCATTGTACTAGAAACACGGGCCCGATGCAATCAAACAAAACAAAAATGAAATAAAAATCATTTCACTCGGAAAAGAAGAGGGAAATAAGTCTTTATTCACAGATAACATGATCATTTATGTAGGAAATCTTCTAAAAGCTCCTGGATTTAACTTTTCAGCAATGTTCCTGGATAATGTGTAAATAGTATATGCAAAGTATTATATTTCTTTAACAATGGTAATGAAATTTCAAATTTTATGCTATTTACAAGAGCATCAAAACTGATTGAGTGCTTAGAGGTAAATCTGATAAAAGATGTGCAATGCAAGTAAATGTAAAATAATGCTGAGGTACAACAAGAAAATATAAAATACTGAGATAAATTAGAGAAAAATCTAAATTAATTAATCGACCTTGTTCATGGATTGAATGACCCAATATTGTAAAAGATAGCATTCATCCCAAATTTATCCATATATTGAACACAGTCACAATTAAAGCCCAAATAGAATTTGTTTATTAATTTAAAAACTGATTCTAAAATTTATATGGCAATACAAAGGACTTGAACTACTAAAAGCAAATTGGAAAAGGCATAAAGCTGGAGGATTAGATTAACACAACTTGATGAGGCTGCAGGCATTAAGACAGTACTGTCTTTTACTATAGACATACAGAGTAGGCCATATACTAGAAAATCGCGGAAAGAGATGATATTTACATATACACATGTGTGCCTCAATATACTGGAGATGTGTGTGTGTGTGTGTGTGTGTGTGTGTGTATGAGAGAGAGAGAGAGAGAGAGAGAGAGAGAGAGAATCTGAGGTCCTTATTAGGGGTCAATAGAGCCACTTAAAAAGAAGTCCTTGGGGCTGAGTCCCGTTGACATAGTGGTTGTGCGCGGGACTGCGGACCACTGGGTTGGAAGTTCAAATCCAGCAGCAAGGCTGGGCCTCCTACTC
>PVJH01033071.1:0-21934 GCA_004026705.1 Nesogale talazaci
GGGGGTTGACCATTAACCTTGTTCCCCCTCCAAACGTCAGCACGCTGCCTGCATTATTATTCACACAGTGATCCGTAGCTCAGCAAAAACCTCCCAGAAACCGAACCAAGTTTTCCCTAAAGATCTGGAAGGAGTGATACCGCGAACACAGAGAATATTAAGTAATTGTCACGGTAATAACCTGGCACCGAAGACAAGCAGCAGCTGGGGCTTCAGAACGGTTTCCACTCTGCATCGACAAAGGGTATTCTTTCTAAGAGTTTCAAAGGAGGAGAGGGCCTGCACACGCCTGGAATTAGGGACTGCCCCAATCCTCGCACATCCTTGAGTGTTTTAGAGGATGATTCTCTCTGGTTCTGAAAATCACATGCATCATGTGGACAAAGTAGGCACGGTTTATACTGTGGTATCAAAGCAAAAAAAAAAACCAAAACAAAACATTCAGATTAACTGTTGAGAGAGACTGACAGACAGACAGACTTAAGAAAGCTGTCATTGCTTGCCTGGCAAGAGGGATGAGTGTGTTGGTTCATACTTGTAAGATGTTGAAGCCAAAAGGCTAGTTGAATATCTAAGGAAAGTCCCTCCTGTCCTGGACTACCTAAGGACTATCTAAGGAAAGTACCTCCTGTCCTTACTAAACAGAAGGTGAGACAGACCCAGAAACTGGTCTTCTGTGGTTTCATCCCTGACTCTAGTTCTAGATTCTCTTCGCCCTTGCTTCAATGGTGACCCGAAGCAGTGTTTTTCACCACTCCTCGAGCTCGCCCTGGGACAGACATTCCCAGGTCTCTGTTCCTTTACAAAGGTATAGCTGCATCTCAAGGAATAAGCCTGGAGGAGCTCTTGGAAGTTTCTTTCTGTGAGACCCTTTTGAGTCTCGATTTTGGGATAATTTGAAGGGAGATTTGAGCCATAACTTCCATGGGCCTCATTGCCAAGGATGGAGCAGGAGCTCCCCCTCTTCTTCACCGCGAGCCACTTGGAGGAGCAGGGGCTCAACAACTGACCACCAGGCAGGGACCTCTCCGGGGACAAAGCAAGAACAAATCGGATCACAGGACAGTTCATAAGTCCCCTACTTGGGCTTAATATTGTTCTTTCTCCAGAGAAAATTCACCTCTCTCCCCGCTCCCCCCACCCCCGTTATTTATAGAGGCTATCTCCTATCTTTCTTACTTGGCTGTGGTATCTCTTAATAATAATAATAATAATAATAATAAAAACCCTTGATAATATTTTCAAACTTTTCTTATGAAATTAAGTCTAGCCATCCTGGCATTGTGTCTTCTCTCTAGGAGACAAGGAAATTCAATCGGTCTCATCTGCCAAAGTCCGTTTTGGGTGGCGATCCTGTGATATCTGATATGGACCTAGAGAACAGGTGAAGGCATGCATAGTTGCTGGTGGCACCCTGGTGTCCAGTTTGGCTGGAACAGAAGTCTTGTGAGAGAGCAAAGGTATATCAAGGCAGAGAAAACAAGGAACCGATTTTAAGAGTGCCGGGAATGGCAAGCTGAGAAGTGGATGTGACTTTCCTTTGAGATGGTTTCTCCAAATCGGAGTGTCCAGCAGCAGAAGCCCCTGACTTGAACGGGGGAGGAAGGCATTCGGTGGGTTGGAAAAATGAGTAAACTCTGGAACAAGGTGCAATGTTAAAAGGGGAGAATAAGAGAGCACAGTGTTCCTATGAATGTTGAGAGAAGTCCATCCAGCTCTTCAGAAATAATAAATATTTCTCTAGGGATCAGTGTCGTTCTTAGCTACTTCTGTTAGTCTACCTGCCCTCTCAAGTCAGAATACCAACTTTTCAACTAAGGCCTTTCTCTCCTGTATACTCACTTGTCAAAACATTCACGGCGGTGCCTGCTCCAAAGACATATTGGTAGTTTCCTGATGTAGTCACAGTGCTGTTTGTCTCTACATAAACCAAGCTATTCCTTTGCACAGCTCTGCTGCCTTACAGGAAGGCATCCCTCCCTCAGAAGGGCTTGTCTATATGCTCTTCTAGAACCAATGTGCTTCGAATAGTATCTCAGTCCATGCCAGAAATCGTTGCTGCATCTCATGAGTCTGAGTTCACAAAAAATTTTTCAATCATGTTCCCTTTATCTTGAGTGTGTTTATTAAGCAAAACAGGCTGATTTAACGAGCATATCAGGATTTAAATACCTCGATAACTGCTGAACCCTTTGAAGCCCTCCCCCTAGGACACCAGGCCTGTACCCCATCGATATTGCTACTTAAAAAACATGATTTATCTGTGTTCTTATTGAAAATATACACTGCAGAGGATCCACCAGATGCTGCTGCTTCTTAAAGCAGGGTTTCAAAGCCTCTTTGAGAGCCAATTTATGAGCCCTACAAACAAACCAATGATATTCTTTTATAGGCACACCTCGCTCTGGACCAGCAGCAGCAGTAACTAGCTGGAGTCCTTCCACCCGCCAAAGATAACATCGTCATGGATGCTATAAAAATGAACGTGCTGTGACCTTCCAGGGCAGTTCTGAAGGGGGAAGCTTGCCATGGAGACTGTGCCGGACTCCAGGGGGCACTGCTTCAACTCCAGTGCTCTAAGTGGACCCCTCATTTGAATGTATAAAGTCCATTTGTTTTAAAAAATCAGCCCCATGACTTTATTGTCACATTTCATTCGGGCAGAGAGGACTGTTGACAAAACACTATCGAAATAGGAGATGGCAGGTATCTCTGTAAATAGTGTGCCGGCAGTTTCCAATAGAAAAAAATAAAACAACCCCAAACCCAACAACGCTGAACTCGGCAAGTGTGGAAATAGCCTGTAAATTCTCAATATTGCTTTCTATAATCCATCTCTATTACCCTGCCCGACAGCTTCACAACTCAGATAAACAGCCTGCTTTATCACAGATAATCCCAAGGAGGTAGGGAGGTCTTCCCTGAGACAGTGGCTCTCTGCTCCTCCCAAGGGTGCCCCCGGGCAGGGCAGGTCAAGGGGGGGAAGAAGCCAGAGGGGGATGGCTTTGTCCCAGAGGTAACAAAGCAGGCTGTCCGAAGGGAAACAAGCCTACGGAGGAGTCCACCAAGGACTGACCCATCTCCAGGGAAAGTCCTATGGCTAGGCTAGTCTCTTAGACGAAGCAAGCGGGAGAAGCTCAGAACCTCTGGGGCTGTCCCTGCACCAAGTCCGTGCACCAGCGATCCAGGCTCGGATGCCCTGGGCGTGCACCACTGATGGCTTAAGGACTCACTTGCTTGGCTACTCAGGACCGGCCTGGTAGCCTTCCTGCCACCCTTGCATTGGTTTTGCATTGGCAAAACTTCTCCAGCTCTTATCTCTGTCTCATTCCCAAGAGAACCACAGACTACCGCCTAAGTGCCAATTATCAAACTGCCCCTAGGCCCGAGAATCAAATGCAGCTTCTGGGAACCGGGCCTGCGGATCTTGCTTCCCCACCTGACCGAGTGAACAAGGGTGCGCTAGACGAAGCAGTTAACTTCTGCTGTCTTCCCACAGGTCCCATTGGATTTCTTTCTAGAAAGGAACATTAGGGAACCGCAAGGACTCACCAGGCGTGACCAAGAGCGTGGTGCCTTTGCCAAAGGTGAGAGCGTACCCTGTGCTTGTGCCCCACTGTGTGTTCTCCCTCTACCAAAAACCCCTCCAGCTCCCTTCCTCAGATGATCCCTGACTTCACCAGACAGCCTTAAAACACAACCCACAGCAGTCACATAGACTGCCGGCCGGCCAGGGCTTGGGGGGGTGGGGGTGGGAGTCATGAGACTGCCTCTTCCTCAGGCTCATTGCTGGCCAGGTCATCTGCTACCTGAAATGGAAGCATGCTATCCTGGGAGTCCTGGGGCATGTGACGAAGCTCAGGGCTTTCCCAGGACCAGCAGATGGAAGGCACAGTGTGGAGTAAGGATGACCAGGGGAGAGGACAGCCAGGAGCAACTCTCAGGGCTCCTCGGGAAAGGTGTGGGAGACAGCGGTGGGGGGAGGGGGGGGGGAGAGAGAGAGAGAGAGAGAGAGAGAGAGAGAGAGAGAGATTGGCCAATCTTTGTTTCCTCGCTCATTTTGGGGTTGCACTCCCTGGCACGCATGCCCTGTTGTCTGTCATCTTTGAAATGCCAGGACTTACGTGGTTTCACCGTGAGTTTGGTGCCTTTTCCAAAAATGAGCTTCCCTTGGCTCCCTCCATAGTTCACACAGTCACTCAGGGCCTGACAAAAACCACTGGGGGTGTCGGAGGGAAGGGTGAACGGAGGCAGGGAGATCCCTTTCTGGGCGTCTCAGTCTGCACCTTGCAGCTGCGGCCCTGGCATTTCCCTAAGAATCCAAGCTGGCCGCCCAGGCAGACGTGAGCTTGATCTGAAGCCACCAGATGCACTCCCGGCGCTCTGGATGCCGACGACCTGCACGTGCCCCAGATGCTTGGGGGCCAGCGTCCGGTCACAGAGTGAGGTTTTTTGGGGGGCCAACAGCCTCATGCCATCATCAGAGCCAAAGGAAGAAAATCATAGAAAAGGCAAAAGAGAGGGGTGGTCCTCCACTTGGGCGGAGTGGTTCTTAGTGACAAAGAGAACTCAGTCCGAAGAGATTCCGAGTGGTCAGGGCCACCCTCTAGGGGCTGCCACGGGACAGAGTCGGCGCCCGCAGCATGCCCTCAGCTTCCCAAGGATGAGCCTCGTGAAGACTTTGCTACCATCAGGGTCTCCAGAGTCGGCTTTCAAGGAGCGCAGGTGAGGAGCATTAGTCCCTCAACTCTGGATTCCACAGCAATCGGACCGAACGCGCACACGCCCCCCTTCTTCACCCCCCCACCTCCTCCACTGCCCCAGGCCTGCATCTGAGAGAGACCCATGCCCTTCACTTACTTGGTACCACTGTCAGTCTGGTCCCTGCTCCAAAGCGTGGGGCATTGTTGTTATTGCCACAGTAAGACATCCTCTAACAAAAACCTCTCGGGGAGACCGCGCAGGCAGGCTGCTGGCAGGGCTAGGAGCAGGGGGAAAGGGGCCTTGACACAGTCACGCCGCACACACGCACGCACACACACACGCACGACAGTCCCGCTCTCCTTTCCCCGCAGGAATGGGTCAGTTTGTCATGCCGGGAAAGTAGGCCCTTGTCCCCCCCCCGAGCACAGCTGGTCTAGACTGGGAATCGGCACTCCGAGACGCAGGATCACCTGTCAAGCGGGTCTCCGAAGAGTGTACAGATGGATGCCACCCACAAATCATGCCCGAGCACACAGTGTGTCTTCCGGGACCACTCTGGAGGAGGCCCTGCCTGGCGGCAAGCTGGAGGACTTCTCCAATCTGCATCTTAATTGTGGGTTCAAAATGCTCGAACTACTCCACTGTATAATTTCATGTTCATGAACGTGTAGTCATTTCATCATTAGTAAATGATAAAATGTGGCAGAGCTTTGAGAGAGGGAGGCAGGCATTTTGCTTCTGTTCTCAGCGGGTCAAGGTTTCATTTACCTTTTACTCCACCAAAGGCCTGGGGGTGGGGGGGGATGTGGGAGGGGAGAAAGGATTCCTCTCCGAAGTTCAGTGTGTGGGATGGTTAAATTACTTTGAATCACTCCAGAGGAATCCTTACAAGGTCAGTTAGTCCACTCCCTCCCATTTACACCCCTCTCTGCCAGGAAAGCTATCACAAACGAACAGCACTCTCTATTGCCTACTTGGGAGGCCCTTTCATTCTCTTGTTCAGAGTGACATTGTCCCAGCAATAAATGAGTTCCCAAACCCACGGCACCCGCAGAGTAACGAAGACGGAAGGAGCTGGGAGCAGAGAACATCCTGTTTGCCTAGGCATAAAGGAAAGCCTCGCAAACAGAGAAATAAAAATGACATTGAGACTGATGGAGATCACCTCCCACTCATCCAGGATGCTCTCCGAGCGGTCCTTCGGCTGCAGAGGCACCGACAGTGACGTGACCCATGACCTACCAAGGGTGACTTGAAATTTCGTCCCAGTCCCCAGGCTAAGTTTCCCGGCAGCACCAGCGGCTATCCTGTGAGACGCTCCACAACAGAAACTCCCTGCTGGCGTTTCCGTCTGGCCTCCAGCTCCCCTGCCCTCCCTTCTGAGCTCTGCCAGTCCTGGAGGATGCATGCCCACTTTCCACCCTCTGCAGTACCGAGCACCAGGAAGGCCCCTTGGCACCGCTCGGAATGCCCTTGACTCACGCTCCTTGCCGTCTGCCACCCCATCCCCTCTTTTAACCTCAGCTGACCGTGGGCTGCTGGCTAGGTGAGTAAGGCTCGTGGACTCTGAAGACGATGGCCGTTGAGCTCTGTGTGTTTTCTCTTTTTTAGGTGTTACATTCCTGGAGCCTCTTGTCAGACTTGACGAGGGATGGGGCTGAGGCATCACGTGATGGATGGTGCTTCTAATCTCAGGCCCTTCAGCCAGGCACAGAAGAGGACAGAAGCCAGCGAAGAAGAAAGGACCAAAGCTCTGTCTACCCTGCTGTTCCCCGCAGTGTGACGGATGCACCTGTCAAGGTGGCCAAGGAGTGTTCATGCCCCAGTCTTAAGCTGGACTCCTCGGTGGCCTCAGCTTCCTAGGATGGTCTTGTCATCACTCCAAACTGTGAAGCCAGGCTCTCAAGTGTCTTCTCAAAAACACAGAACACACCACCTCCCCCACAAAAAGTCTCACCACCCCCCTCCAAAGTGTGCTCAGACCTGTGGCCAGAACACCAGTGGTTCCAGAAGCTCAGAGTTTGGAAATGTCCTCACAGGAATTGCCTATCGATCCCCACCTCCCACGCTGCCATACTTACAGGGCTGGACAATCAGCTGGGTCCCTTTCCCAAAGGTAAGTTGGTAGGAGCCCCCTCCTGAGTTTACACCCTGAGTCATCCCTTTACAGAAATTCTCTGCCAGAAACCCACGCCCTGAATCTGAGCGCCTCTCCAGCCACTCTGAAGCCCACGGACAACAGGCCTTTAAGTCCTGACGGGAGCTGCTGGTCACCCCCTCACACTCCCAGCAGTCACTGGAATGGACACACACACACACACACACACACACACACATCCCTAGGGAAAAAGGGCCTGGGGATGAGACCAGGGAGGGCCAGGACATAGCTTCCAACCACATTCTTGCTGGATTCTTCGTGAGCGTAGACAGAGCCACAAAGCTCTCCTGTGCCGTGTCTAGAGAGATAGGTTAGGGACGAGACCTTCGTCACAAAATACTTAAAGGGGTACACAAAGATGCTAAGGTCTATCCATCTGAAATCTAAAGAGGGCAGCTCCAAAGGTCAGGTTCAGATAAGCAATAGAAAAAGACACTTTCCCTTCTGACTTACTGGGAAGAACGGCCAAGCGAGTCCCAGTCCCGAAAGTCAGCCTGTTCCCCGCCGCTGCCACTCCCTCACTGTTGTCAGCAGCTTTACAGAAACAGGGTCAGCACCTGCTCTCAGCTTCTCCTCACCAAGCTGTCTGCTCAGCCTCTCTCCTGCCTCAGACCCCAGGAGGATTTATCATTTTCTTTCTCTCTTGGCAAGTCACAGGCTCAGGAAACCTCTCTAGGCGCAAAACTACAGAAGAAGGTTTCCACGACATCCGAACAATAGCATCCACAGAGATGCTGACTTTAGAACAAAAAACACATTTAAATTCAGTCTTAGAGCTCTGGGTCACCCCAGTTAATTGGCGTGATTAGCTCTCTCAAAGGCAAGGCAGGGAAATTCTTAAATGAACCACACCAGGGACGGGCTGGTGTGGCACTTGACCTTCGACTTGATGTTTCTTTAGGTCCCAAACACCTCCACTCCAGCCCCAGGCTTCTTTTCAAGATGTGAGGGGACTCTGGTTGGGGTTAGGTTGGGTCTGAGGGTGGCTCATACTTACCAGGCCTGACTCTCAAAATGGTTCCTGAGCCAAATGTTAGTGTGTTTCCAGAGTTCACACAGAAGGAAACGCCTCTACAAAAACAGCCGTGGGGTGTGGGTGGGTGTGGGCTGGGAGTGAGGGCTCTGACCCTGAAACCAGGGACCGTCCATTGAGGATTAGCTGTTTTTTGGCCAAGAAGATGCAGGCAGCACCGGAAGTGGCTGCAGAAGCATCTCACGTGGAAAGGTCAACAGTGGATGGGGATTTGTCTTGTGTTGGCTCATGGCTTCTTGGACTAAGAGGCACCCTGTAACCCTTCTCCAGAAGAAACATCCCCAAAGCCTTTCTGTCACCTCTTCTTCAGTATCTCCCCCTCCACCTAGTCTTCTGGCTGAAACTAACTTTCTTTCTTTCTTTCTTTCTTTCTTTCTTTCTTTCTCTCTCTCTCGCTCTTTCTTTCTTTCTTTCTTTCTTTCTTTCTTTCCTTTTCTTTCTCACCCTGCTCTCAGTCATTCCACTGTGCCGAGAGACAGTCTCCAATTTCAGAACCCCTAGCAACTACCGACCACTAAACATTTCTGGGAGCACTGCCTGGAACACGAGCGTGTGAGAGCTGGCTTCCACATCACGTTTTCCAATCTGGAGCCTCTGCCGAGCTGGTTTGGAACCACTCGGACTCTCCCCTACTGGTAGAGCAGCCCCATACTGAACTGCCGGCCTTGGCCTAGAGAGGAGTGGTGTTTTCCCTGGGGGATGGCCTCCCTGAACACTTCTGGTGACTGTCGTCTCTGTGGCAGGGGGCAGACTCTGGACTATCCCGGGGTCCCCAAATCCCACAGCTCTGCACTGCCACCGTCTCACTTGATGACTCTGGGACCTTCCCTGAGCTTCCCCTCACTAGCTAGAGAGTGCGGAGCACGACTCGCCTGTCCTTTTCAGGGGAGAGGAAAAGAAAACACGTTGAGGTCTTAAAGGTGGGAAACACTCCCCTTTTCGCCAGAAGAGTCTGAGCCTCCCAAGTCCACCCTTCCGTGCCTTTAATCTCTGCTGCAGCTGAGGGAGGAGAGAAGTCAGATTCCTCTAGGTTCCCGAGGGTAAGACAGTTGGGGAATCCCGACATGGAGGTGTTCTACACCTCTGGTTTCTTCTCTTCCCATGTGCTTTGCTTGAGTCCCGCGGGGGGGCCCCCCCATTTTATGAGGCTCTCTCTAGTTACCAAGGGAACACATTCCAACTTTCCTCGGTTTTTAATTTCAGTAATCTATTTGTCCTGTATTTTGTGCATGCGTGCATGCACACACACATTCATCAGGCATACTTGTCTTTAACACTAACTCTGTACCCTGCCCAAATTGTTATCTACAAACTCCAGCTGTGTTGCCACACTGATAGATGCCCAGGGTGCGGGGCAGCTTGAAGTTTTCCCAGTTTGAATGTCTCCTTTGAATCGGAGTGCGGCCCCCATTTAGAGCCCCCCCAGCGCCAGCCCGAGCACTAGCTCTCAGCACCCGTCCAAACTCCTTTGCCATCTGCTGAGAGTCACCCCACTGGATTAGTTCTGTAAACTTCTCTTGCCTGGCATTCCCTGCCTGCCTGCCTCTTTGGGGCTCCTGGCTCACTCGCCTCTTTGAAACCCCATGCTTCTACAATTCCTTCCCAGCACTCGCTGTCCTCAAAGCTAAAACCATCACTCGAGACGAAAATGGAGATGCGGGCATTCTCCTCTCCGTTCTCATCACAGATCACGCCAGCGAATGGCGGCGGTAGCAGCAGCACACGCAGGACCGTGCCACACACGTTCTAGTTCAGAATGAAATAGTCAGGACCGGAGGTGCCTCTCAGAAAGCATGGCTATCAGGCTTCCACCCACCTCTACCAGTTACGAGAAAGGATAGATGGAAATTCTTCACCTTACAGACTCCGGACGTGTTATCAGGAGGGACCCTGAGAACCCTGAGCAGGGGGTGGCATGGGGAGGAAAGTAGAAAGCCAGCCCCAAACAACAACAACAACAACAACATGAATGGACACGGCGACTAACACAGCAGACTCAGCATCCCCATGGGGATGGTGTGGGCTGGGCGTGGTCTGCCATAGGTCAAAGCGGCCTTGAAGGACCCTGCAGCCATAGCCATAGGCCTGCATGGTCTGGGGTGAGCGCCAGAATCCTACCAGGAGGCTCCCTCAGAAGTTAGAGGGCAGCTATTTTCCTGACCCGAGAGGAAGCACTTACTGGGTGTAATGGTGAGTCTGGTCCCAGACCCGAAGGTCAGCACGTTTCCTCCATAGTTAGACACACAGTGCTCTCAGTTACTACAAAAACCACTGCTCAGACACCTGTCTATCCCTCCTCCTCCTGTTTGTGACTTCCCCTCCCCCTTCCAATGCTTTCACGGTGGCAAAGCTACCACCGACCCATTCACACCGTGTCCCCGCCGGGACAACTGAGACAAGCCCAGTGGAAAGGCCACGAAGAGGAGAGGCTTGCCATGCATGCTCTGTTTTGATTTCTCTGCCCATTTTCCCCCTGGGAGAAAAGAACAGGTGGTATCTGAGAGGAGTCCCCCATGTTGAAACACAGGGATGAGGGGAGACCTCCCTGCCTACATTCTCATCCTTCACACCGAGCCACATTTCAGCATCCTCTGAAGTTGCCCCAGTTCCCATCTTGAACCTTCTGGTCCACTTTCTCTCAGCTGACAGCTGCCCTACGATCCTCTACTCCCCAGGCTTGGGGCACCAAGGCCCAAGTTTCTCTGGTCAGTGCAGATGCCGGTGTGGGCAGAGAGGGGGTGTGATCATTGCTGAAAACAGTGCTAACCTGCTCTGTGCCCCCTAGGACTTTTTGGGCAGGGGCCCCAAAACTCGCCATTGCACAAATCATTTGGAAGGGAGAGAGTGCTCCCTGCTCCTTCCAGAGAGAGAGAGAGAGAGAGAGAGAGAGAGAGAGAGAGAGATATCTAGCAAAGGTATATAAAGCACAGCAGATGTTTAGTAGCGCTTTCTGGAGTTTAAAAGGGTTTGCATAACACAGTGGCGATGGGAAATTTCCTTTGACTTACTTGGGACGACTGTCAAACGTGTCCCTGTCCCAAAATAGAGCTTGTCAGCATTGCTCTTCCACTGTGATAGGAAGCTCAACAAAAACCAGGCAGGAGAGAGGGGGCCTGTGCTGACACCCGGGGCGGGCAGGCAGACAGGCAGGTAGGGTCTCTCTTTCTGCCTTTCAGGCACAGAATCGAGGGCATTCATGGGAAGGAGTGTCAGGGCTTGGAGCAGCTGCGACCCTGTGCAGCTGGAGGGAGGGATTCCTCCTGAGAGGGGATGAAAGAGCAGGCTAATGTGCATCTCGGGCTGCCGGCTGCCTAATTAAAGGTAGAGGCCCATTTGTTTTATGCTCCCGCATTTAAGAAATTCTTTTAAAATTTCATCTCTCTCTCCTGATGATCCTGGCGTTCCGAAGCGCATTTTAATCAAGTCTCCTGATGACATCTTGCAGCTCTGGGAAGGCTTTCGCTTTTCGGGGAAATGTCTGGGACCCTTCCCTCTCTCTTTCTTGATCAACTCCATGGCAGACTCAGATCCCCTTGCCCCTTTCTGACCTGCCTCCTGCAGCCTTCAAAGTCAACGCCCTCCCCTCTCACACCCACCCCTCAAGGACAGTGGCATCGGTGTGGAGAGTGCCCAGCAGGGTGCCTTGTCTGACCAACTGTCACTTGGGAGCCTGGGACCCCTCTGTGCCACACCGACCGTCACCATTCTTGGCCTGCTCTTGTTTTGAAGAAGAGTTCAAATGCCTGCTGTTCCCCTGGGAGTTCTTAGCCATCTGACCATCTGCACAGCCACAGGGGTCTCCGTCTGGGAAGTTAGGCGCCCCCAGTCCCCCAGGACAGTCACCAGGAGACTTACTTGGGATGACTGCTAGGCTGGTCCCCTGCCCAAATGTCAGCCCGCTGTAGGAGTTTGTCGCACACTCAGACAGCCCTTTGCAATAATGGGCAGGTGTCTCTAACAGTTCTTAACGCTTCAGCCTTTCTTGATGCCACTTCAAAAGGCATCATCGCAGGTACACTTCAGCACTGCCTATGGGCTTGGGGAGCACAGGGCCAAATTCTGCTGGGGGGAAAGCCAGAAGGCTGGCCAGGAATGCAAGCTTCTCCACCTGGGCATGGTACGCAGCCGGTTCAGAAGGCACCACCTCCCGTCTCCACGAGCTCCCCATCACACAACATCCCAGGCTGCATCTCACTTCCATGTCCAAGCCCTCGCTCTGTGACATGTCCCCCCTACCCCCTGGCCCCCTCATCCTTCACCAAGAGAGCACATGCTCACAGCACGTGGTGACGCAAGGGCTGGCCACGGCAGCCTCTCGGAGGCCAGGGTCTGGGCTCTCCTTTCCTGATCTCTGGTCCACAAGCTGTTCTCATCTGTCTGGTGAATGAAGAGCCGACCTTTCTAAGTGGCTGTGTTCAGCTGAAATGACAACTACCACAAAGCTAACCACAAAGGCCACCCCGATGGCCGCTCAGGCCTTTCAGACCCCGGTTGGCCTTCCCCCGTCCAAAGGATCCAGGCTCAAATGTCAAGCTCTCAGCGCTGGCGCCTGCCCACCAGGCTTGCAGAAACTGGGCCGTGTGGGGCCAAACGTGGCCGCCTGCTCATTAAAGCGCAGCATCTCACAGTGAAGATCATCACACCAGCCCACGATCCCGCTTAGAGCGGCGCCAGCAGTCTCGCCCCGCACCCACCCCGTGTGGATGGAGACGCTGCTCAGCAGAGCAGCGACCAACAGTCACGTCAGACAGCTTCCTCCGAGCATACGGGGCAGGGGCTGTGCTGGCCCCCTGACCCATTGCTCTGCTCACAGCTCTCCCTGAAACACAAGGGCCGCATGCCTATCCCTCCGGCCTGGGTGGCCAGCACTAATAACCAAAGCCAGGCCGCCTTCTGGGTGATAGCCACATCCCCATCACAGCTCTCTCAGGCTATATAGTCTGTATCCCAGCGAGCCCAGGTGGCCGGAGCAGAATGGTGTCCTGTTGGGGCTTTTCTTGGCTGGTTTGTGAGATACACATCAGCAGGTCTTTCTTGGGAAGGGATTGTGAGTGACTCAAACCACTAACCTGTAGGCCACCAGCATCCCAAACCAGGTATGTGGACATTGAGTCGATTCTGACTCACGGCGACCTCTGCAGGGCCGAGTGGAACTGTGCTCGGCAGGGCTTTGCTGTGACCTTGAGGAAGCAGATCACCGGGCCTTTCTCCTGAGGTGCTTCTGGGTGGGTTTAAATCTCCAATCTTTGCACTGGTAGATGAGGGCTGAATGGATTGTACCCTACAGGGACTTGAGCCTTGACACCCATCACTGTTACTCTCTCCCCATTCTCTCTCTCGCCTGCCTGCCATCGATCCTTTCAGAGCCTCTCCAGGGCTCCAGACTCTGCTCAACCCATTTTCATCAGGCACCGTCCGAATCCCTGCAAGAGGGCAAGCGTTCAGAGGACTGAAGTGAGGAAGGAGCAGACAGGCGAGAGCACACGGTCTGCACGGCTTAATGGCTAATCGTGCCTCCTTTCCAAATATCAGCTGCTCATAGCTGTCACGCATCACCCTGCTGCAGGGAGTTATACAACGAATGACAGAGGGGACTTTATGAATCTCAACAACTACAACAAATCATCAGGGCTCCTCTTTCTTCCTGGCGGGGCGTAGCAACAGCCAACACACCAAAGCCAAATCTTCCTATCTGCTCTAATTATCGGCCAGGAGACGAGCCACCATGGAGGGGAAAGGCCTTCAAGGCTTGTGACTGGACTGCTTTAGAACTCATGGTTAATCCCTAGCCGGGTGGCTTCAGTGATAGGGACTGGCCACAGAGAATGCTTATTTCTGTCCACTCCTTTCTCGCCCTCTTGATAGCTTTGCGTCTGTAGAAGCTGGAGGAGACATGCTGGAAACACAGAAGGATTTGAAATAAGGCCATGGACACCCAGTGGTTTTAATCCCCCGCCCCCTTCTGCCTTCATTTCCAACCCACTCTGAACTGAATACCACACACCTTTTCAAGGCCTGCTCCCACTGCTCCTCTCTGCCATGGAGGACAAGGAACAGCACTGAGCACTAGCATGTGGCACTTTAGGGTGTCGGTTGCAGGAAGTGACCCCCCCACCCCAAGTTAGAGTATTATCTCCAGAAAGCTTTAAAAGCAACAAGAACTCCTTTGCTTCCCTCCATGCCCCCCAGGTTCAGGGTACACGTTAGAGACCACAAGAGGAGCAGACGTCATAACTCAAGGTCGAAAAGGGATTCTACAAATGTGGAGACGAAGGAAGAGGAACGTCCTTAAGGGCCAGAAGTTAATTTTCAGAGAGACAACCTGAGAGCAGAGGGGAGATGCCAGGATCGCCCGTCTGTCACCGTCACACTTACTTGGGTGGACAGTCAAGGTGGTTCCTTGCCCAAATGTCAGCTTTCCATAGCCACCACTACCCGTGTCAGCACTGTCACAGAGGCCTTTACAAGAACCCTGGAGGATCTCTGAGCTCACAGAGACCTTCCCCTTACATGTCTGGGTTGAAGAAACTCCCCAGGGGGGTCTCCATCCCGGAGACAGGGAGGGTGAGCCTGTCTCCGACAAAGGTCAGTGGCCCATGTCCAAGGGCAGCTCTGAGCATTGACCGGCCGCTGCCCACCCAGGCCCTGGTCCTGACTCTCCTCCCTGTATCCTCTCCTTTCTGTCCTGGGGTGACCGATTTCTCATGCTCAGCAGCTCTCTTCCTAAAGGTCTCATTTCCATTTTACAGCATCATTTTCAGGACAATTTCTCTGATCAGTTTTCAAGGCATGTCCTCTCCTCCCCTCCGAGGTATCACACATTGCTGATGACAATGAATTGATTACCAGGCGCGAGGAAGAAAGCACACAGCTTTGGGGAAGCGGGCTAGAACTGCATGGAGTCTAAGCTCCAGCCTTCATCATGTGTGATCTCCAAGCCTCGAGAAAAGAGTGCCGCCACGAGAAAATGTGCTAGGGGCACATTTAGCTGATTCTTCACACTCATAGACTCTCCCATCCATCTTGACCTTGATGGACTATTTGTGGGGCCTCACAGAAAGTCTATATCTAAACATGGTGGTAATAGCTAGCTGTCCCTTATTTGCCCAGGAGGGTTCTGGGTTTGGTAATAAAAGATCCCTGGGAGACCCCTAACTCCAGGCACACCAGCCTGGTTGATCAGTCCTATGAAAGTCTTATCTGAGGTGTCCCCAGCAGTCTGGACGGCAGTGGGACAGGCACTCTGTTAGGGTTGCTCTTTCAGTTCATGACCAAACAAAGTCCCCATTGCTGCTGGTCACAGCCATTGGAAGTCCCTAGACTGCCCAGTGGAGGCCACCACAAGTGGCAAGAAGAAGACTCAGGCAGTCTTACTGTTCAGCGAAACGATGCTCAAATCCGATCCCAACGGGAGGCGAAAAGCAAATATTTTAGCTCTTTAACGGCATTCGACTTTGAAACTCTTACATTGTTTTGACTGCATATATGCTAGCCTCTCAGTCATTTCTTCCAGCAAGCACTAATGAGGCCAGAGCTTTAGCTTTCTTATCATCATGGAAAGGCTGAGAAGAAAGTCATTATCATGATGATTTACCCTAAGAAGTTCCATCAGCTTTCCGGACAGCGTTCAGGGAGTCCAACAACTTTTCCCATCTCTGAGTACTCACTGTCTAAGGAGATCGGCCTCTCCTCACCAGCTCTTCAGGCCCCATGACCTCAGGACATAGCCCAAATTAGAAACCTGCCCTCAGTAGAAGCGCTTAAACAGATGGACACTAAAATTTTGCTCTGGCATTGATCTTGGGGCTCTGACGATCAGAGGAAAATAGAATTGAATCATAGGTCATTTGGATTTCAGCCTGGCCCTGTGGGTCCTTCCTTTCAGGATCCATTGCATGGGCAGTCTGGTACCCAGGAGCTATCTTGAGATCTGAGAGGATTCTTGACCTGCGCAGATGTTTTCTGGGCATCTTTGGGCTGGTCAGTCCCCTGGCCTCTCCAATGACCTCAAATGTAAATGTCATAGTTCTCAGTTCCTCATTTAGCCCACCGATTGCTGACAGGGGTGGGGTTGGGGTGGGGGGGAAGGAGGGGCTTCCAGTGATTGCATACATTCTGGGAAATCCACGTGGGTTTCCAGAGGGAGTGTGTTTCCAGAGGGAGACACCCAAGATAAAACCTACCGCCTGGTCCCCAGCCTCGACTGCCCACCCTCTGAAAAGCCATGTCCTTGAATCTGCTAGTAATTCACATGAATCCCCTTGAAGCTTGAGGTTGATAAGACCTCAAAGACTGCTGAATGCCTGGGATTTAACAATACCATGCATTATTCATTGTTCCTGGGAGCTTTAACTGCTGTTGCAGACAAGTCCTGATTTCGCCCCTGCTGAGCGAGGCCCTCCTGTGCCTGATAACTTCATGGCTAACCACACTGGGAGCCTGCCAGGGAGGGCTCAGCCCGAGCCTTCCAAGTGGACTGTTACCAGGCTGCACCGACTCCTCCCATGCAGCTTGTTTTGTATCCCTTGAATCATCGGCACCCCTGCGTGTGAGAGCTTTTTCTGGACGAGTTTCCCCATAAACCAAAGTAAACCTCACTCTTGACACCCTTTGTCGGAAAGAGGGGAGCTGACTCAGCGGGCTTCTGAAGGCCCATGTCTTCACAGAAGCTCCCTGCCTCCCCTCTCTGACGCTCAGAGGCTGGAGGGCTTGAATGGCCATCTTTCTCTGATCAGTTTCTAAAGGAAGGGCCCGTCGTTTTCATATGGGGAGCAGGGGCCACATGCTTCTTCTCTGCACCCATGGCCCCGAGCCTAGGTCAAAAGGCCCTGGGAACCCTTCAGCAGCTGTCCCTGTGTTCACGGTTGGATTTTCCCAGCAGCAGTTTTCTGGGTCCCACTCCCCAAAGCTCACCTGAAACACCGCGTTTCAAGAATCGCCAACAGCAGCCACATTTCCTTCTTTTCCCACATATTGCATTAACAACAAACACCCCAAACACCTTTAGGTCTCCCAAGTTCTTATAAATTCATTATTGCTATTTGGAAAGGTGGGTGTCTGTCTGAAGGAGACTGTGCTCTGTCCTATTCTCGCACTCAGAGGACAGCTGAACGTGTCCCCTTCTCATCATTGGAGCTAAGTGGAGATGGACATCCTTACTTTGGTAACTGAGGGAAAAGTGGGGTTAAATATTCTGTCTGAATAAACCAGACAGCTTCATCCCCGGAGAGAGACCTCCGTGCCTGGATTGAGGATTAGGGACATTTCCTATGACAGAAATCACATAGAGGTTAAGGAGTCAAAAAAGAAAGGCAAAAATCTGTCTAAGAAATTTCCCGCCTTAGTTAATTGAATTGCACGGCCCTATTATTTTGGGAGATAAAATCCGGGCGTTCTAGTATCTTCAACAGAGAGATTTATATTTGGTCCACTGAATTTGTATAGTCACAGTAAGCTGTTTCCTCCTCTATCTTTTTGGCAAACATTTCCTGGCCTGGGCTAAATCCCTGAGGATTCCGTGTTCATTTTTCCTCCCTGTACCAATAATCGGGTTTAAGATGGATGATAGGATGTTTGGGGCGGAAGGTAATTTAGTCTTTGAACCATTAGCGTTTTCATCCCTCTGAAGGGGACCGTATCTGCACACCCCCAACATCAGATTCCAAAGCTAGGCTGGGCTGACGGAAGGGGGCGGGTGCAAGCGCCTAAAATCGGAAGAAAGCATCCGCACCTCCCCCGCAGGGCCACACTCCTTTCGGACTTACTTGGCTGGATGGTGAGGACAGTTCCCTTTCCAAACGTCAGTTTGTCCCTGCTACTTCCAGTATTCGCACAGCCAGAGGGGGCTTTACAAAAACAGGAGCGGCTCCATGCAGGAGGGCCCAGGGGGTGACTGCGGGCTCCATCTCTCAGCCTCGCCCCTCACTGTGGGCTGTTGGCTAAAAGGCCCGGGAGGTGGGAGCTGCGGGCACGAGCGGGGCTTCGGAGGGCAGCGGATCCCGGAGATGTCGCCATTTTTCTTTTTTATTGTTTTCCTTTCTTTTTATGACTAGGCTGCTGCCTTCGCTTTGGCGATCCATTTCTTTGAGCCTCTTTCCTAATTGCATCCCCCCCCCCCCCCCGCGGGCTGGCACTCACACCGTTTCCAGTTTATTGCACGTTGGGGAGGACGATTTCTCCACGGTTGATGGAAATCGCTCACCTCCACCCACTTGATTCTGGTTGACTGAAAACGGATCGCAGAAAGGGACGATGGCCGGGAATTGTTATTGTTATTGCTATTATTATTAAGGGGCAAGTTTAAGCGTGGGACTTTGGCACCTTTCTGGACTATGTCCTTAGGATGGTCTGGGCAGGAGGATACGGCCCTCGAACGCTGGCAAGGCCTGGCCAAGAGAGGAAGGGCTGTCCGGAGCCCCAGGGAGGGACGCCCTTTCCCACTTACTTGGGTTGATGGTCAGCCTGGTTCCTTGCCCAAATACCAGCTTCTGGGCATTCCCCGAGTTACACCGCAGCAAAGAGCTTTACACAAACGGGGTGCGCAAGGCCCCGCCAGTGCCCCCCGGAGGCGCCCGGAAACTCTGCGCTCCAGCAGCCCAGACAGAGCACGCGACACAGTGCGGCCCCAATCCTGCTCATCGCCAGTTTCGGGAGCGTGTCCCCTTAGGGCTGCTTCTTTCCCCTTTACTAAGTCTCCTTTAGCAGTCATAGACACGCACGGGATTGTTCAATCTCTTTGCCAGTGAAATATTTAACATCTTTATTTCCATTTCACAAGATGTTAATCCCCCCGCCCCTCCACCCTGCAGCCTTCTCCGAGCTCTCTCCCAAAACAACCGGATTAAAAGAATCTTTAAAGTCGGAATGCACCAGGCCTCCCGAGTAAAGTCGGACTGGCTTCTTCCTAAAGGGTTGCTGGTTTGAATCCACGGCCGGGAGCGAATCCACGGGGCTCAAACAGTAAAGGTTTGAGGCCTTGCAGGAAATCTGTGGAAAACCCCTCACACTTATCTGGATCCATTTTTGACCACCCATCCCCCTTGAGGACATTGCCAGCACTTACCGCTACCAAAGAGTCCTCTTCCCAACTAATTATGGGAGATCCCTACCCACGCATGTTCTAGTTTTGAAAGAGACATGATTTCTCCCCTCTCTCAGGAAAACTTGATTGAAAAACAATTTCCAATTTTGCGAACTGGAGATTAGGAGAAAAGCTGTTTGCCTGCATTCTCTCCCCCCACCCCCACCCCCATCCTCCCATGCTCTTCAATGGCTTTAAAAGTATTTATGGAACCATCCCCCCCTTAGGGTTAGAGACATGCAGCAAGTTTCTAATCGCCTCATCTTTTTTTTTTTGTCTTTCTCTTCTTCTTTGCTAACCATTTACGGCAGCCATATATTTACAATCTGAATTTACATTTCATTTCCATCTGCAGGAGCTACTAATGCATTTTTCTATTACTTCCAGAACACCGTATATAATGATAAACGCTATTGACATAAACGGCAGCACAAGGAGTTGTTAGTGCTCGAGGCTGGCATTTCTCGGTAGGCAAGACAGGTCTGGGACGCACGTGTGATTAGGACTCTTCCGGGCAAGCCCGGGATAGCGACAGTCCAGCCAACGGAGTCACTGGGCTGGCGGGGTTGATGTGCTTACGTCTGACTTACTATCTACTGAGCACGACTCCTCGGGATTCATTTGGATTTTCTTTTTAATCTAGTTCTCAAATGCTGGCTTCCCATCTTTTTCAGTTCGTAGAATCTCTCTGACAGGGCAAGCTTAAGGTAAATCTCTTGGATGCTTTTTGAATCTTAACCAATAGTTCGTCTCTGTTCACATCAAGAATAATGGGGCCCAAAGGGGTAGGAACAGAACACCTTTGGGAGAGAATCTGTAACGGCTCCCCCGGAGAGAGGAAAATTAGAAACAAAATGGAACTGCCTGGGCTCCTGATTCTCTGCTGTCCAGAGGCCTCTAAGTACCCAATTCACATGGAGAGATCATAGCAGACCCACATGCTCCTTGGAACCAGTGCCAGAGCTGGTGGACATGCAGGCTCACATGGAAACGCTTTTCTGCCTTGTGCTGTCTTAATATGATGGGTTTAGAGAGGGCCAGGTAGAGCTAGGCCATCCTGATTCTTGCCTTTCTAACGTGGATGATAATTTGGTCACGAAGGTCTTACCTCCGAGGTATCTGTTGGGTAGTTGATACTTTTTAGGAATTAGGAGCAAGATGTAAACCCTAAGCAATTGTCCGGAAGGAGCTTCTGTTGTAGGAAACAGAGACTCCTTCATGGAACAAAATTTCAGCTACATCCCAGTTCATTGAAATGAAGCTTGTTTTGAGACTGCTGCACGCACCGACTCAAAATGTCCCTCTGGGCACGGCAAGATGGGAGAGAAGGATGAGGGAGTCGTTCTCTCCCAGTTCCAAGCTTAGTTGCCCACCCTTTGTTAAAGGGCATCCGAAGGGGCGTCTCTGATGCCGGAAATGCAGGGAAGGCAGGGACGGAGATGCCCCACGAGGACCCAATTAGAAGCCCAGCGATGAACGGAGTCCTAGAGAAGACTTTCCGAAGTCCTTGATCTTTCCAGTTGATTTAAAGACTCACTTTCCCTCTCTCTGTTTCCTTAAATATCGGCCTGTCCTCTACGTGAGCACGCGGACATCTTACATGGACACCAAGGTGATGAGAGTTAGGAGTTAGGCAATTCTTTTCCTAATGCCACCGACATCATGGCTTCGGAAAGACAAGGGAGATAGCCCGAGGGCCGGCCATTTCGTAGTTCATACTCATAATAGACTACAGTTCACCGGCTCCTTCCGTTCCACCCCCCTTTTCTTTCTAAACCCGTTCTGCCCCATACACAGGAAGACTCCCATTCAGATACCCTTGATCAGAGGCAAATCTCCAGAATTCACCGAAACAAGAGTAGCACTACCAAGAGCTTACAGGTGTTGAACAGGGGGGCGCCAGGACCTTGCCATACCATCGCACTTGCCAGAAAGACTTATGGCAACAACCCTCCCCCAACGGACCACTAATAACGGGGTAAGGTCTTCCATTATCTTGCTGAGAACGTCTACATGTGGTGGTGGCTCTTTTAGTTAGAAACAAGCAATCTTCTTTCAAACGTACCTGGCCTGACACTCAGAGTGGTTCCTTTCCCAAATATCAGCTTGTTATTGGCTCCAGTATCACACAATGACTCGAGACTCTACAAAAACTCCATTGCCCGAGTACTTCTTTCCAGCTACTTGAACGCTTCACTTCTCACCCAAGAAATGGCCCCATGCAACTCACCCTGTGCCCTGAGGGGTTGGTGGTAGAGTTTGTGGTCCACAATGGAAGCCTCCTTTCTCCTTATGCTAATTGTCACTTTACCAGGAAGTATTTACTAACCATCCCTGAAAGCACACATGCTTAGGAAAAACAGGAGCCGGGTCTGTCCCTCCCATTTTGCAGAGGAGGACAATAGAGGCTTGGAGAGTGGGCTGATTTTCTCTTAGTCTCCTGGCAAATTTCACCAGTTGTACAAAGAAATGAAGCTCTCCACCAGCCTGACTTCTTAGTTAAATGCTCCATTAGGACTATCATTTTCTCATCTATTAAATAAAATAGCATGTGGGGGTAAACAGCGTGCAGTATACATACATTAGTGGCTGTTTGGATCGGAGGCCATTAATATTCATACCGCCGGGGTTTCGTTTCAGAATGGAAAGTCATAATGGGAAATTTAGGAATCAGGGTTCCAGAGAGACATTTGGAAGCATTAGTCATTCAAACTTACATGGATTTACTGTCAGTTTTGTTCCTTTTCCAAAGAAGAGTTTTTCAGATCCGTCCTTAGTTACACCCCCACAGATGGCTTTACAAATACTGCCAAGAACCTTCCGCCAGGTGCTGCCTCTGATCTGAGCTAGAGGAACCACAAAGGCAGAGACATGACGTCATGTGACTCGATTATTTGGGCTACTCCTGAAAAGGGAGAGGAGCCATGGAAAAATCTATCTATCTACTGGCTGTCATGTA